>BHFT01030432.1:0-26364 GCA_004320025.1 Laticauda laticaudata | reverse complement strand
CAGGAGAAAAGATAAAAGTTGGAAAGCTTTGATTCCTCTGTAGTAAATATATAAGAATTTACAAATTGTGGTCTTGCTCAGGTTAATAAAAAAGCTCACTTTACTACGATTATCTAAATTCTTTCTAATCATCAAAACCAGCATAATGAGTGCAGTTTCTGTTTAATGAAAAAAAGCAATTAAAGTCGTGTCACAATTTAGATATTACCTTTTCCTCCTAATCCAAGAAAGCAATTTAGCCATCTTTGCAAATTCCGTTCATGCTTCACCAAACATTCCTTCCCATTTCTTTGTAATTCTGAACACTATAACAATCTCACTGCCAGCGACCATAGTATAGAAACAAAGTTCCAGGAAGAAGTTTTTTTCTGCAGTAAAAAGCAAGCAAATAACAAACAGTAACAGAGAGCTATGGTTTCAGTATTCATTACCTGCAATCAATTTTTCATCCCTGTTTTTCTAAAGAAGCTTTTCAATGTCTCAATTCTTTTATTCTAATGCAGAACTAAGGGAGCCTGATGTCATCACTTAGTTCCACAACAATGTAACAATGTTCTGCTACCATTCTTAAAACAGTTTCAAGTTATTCAGTATTAATGGCATTGGTAGAATTACCAGTTGAACGCCCTTTCTTCTATGCTGCGAGAGAGCCCAGGATGCGGTGACTCCTTCCATGATGTCACGCTGAGTCTGTACTAAGATACAAAAACCAGCCCCCAGTGAGAGACCCCAGCTTTGGCGAAGATACTTGATAGCTGGAAAAGTGTCTCTTGAAAGCCCAAAAATAAATACAGGAAATATGTCTTACCCTCTCCGACGAATGAAGGGAGGGCGGGCTCTCTTGCCAGCATAAGATAGAAAGGCGCTTCAGGGTAACTTCTACCAACGCCCTTCTCCTCCATGCGCATCGACGAGCCCAGGTGGGACATACCAACAGCTTGCTGTCACAGCCCGGTCTCGTCTGGCGCATCACCACCGACGTGGAACCACTCTTTGAAGCACCGTCTGCCGAAGGCTGCAGTCACTGAGGCAAAAGATCCAGGGCGGTAGGTCTGGATGAAAGGGATGGAGAGTCCAGTGGCGTACGACAGATCTCCTCAAGGTGCTTGGGTTGCCAGCAGCAGAAGTGGCCGCACTCTGGTAGAGTGCGCCGTCAGACTCGAGGAACCGAAGGGCCGCAGCTTTGTACGGCCTGCTCCACGCAAGACCTGACCCCACCTACTAATAGTAGAAGAGCCTTGTGCCCAAGTGAGAAGGGAAAAGGAAACAAAACATGGCTTTACCGACTTCCTGAAGGAGGAAGTCGCGCTTAATTTATTTCTAAGAGCCCTTCTTACTCTTAGCGTTTCCACTGCCGCTCTAAGTCATGGTGCGGAAAGAACAGAAAGTCAGGCAAAACAATGGTTTCCTGGGACCTGTAAAAACCAGGTGTACCTTCGGAAAAAATGAGGGTCCAGATGAAGAACAACCCTGTCATCATGAAAGGAACCAAAGGCCCTGTCTGATGGAAAGAGCAGCCAGCATCGGAAACCCTCCTGGCAGAAGTGATTGCAACAAGGAACACACTACCTTCAGAATCGAAAACGAGAGGGACACTGTTCTAAGGGGTTTCAAAGGGGGGCTTGTAAGGCTTTTGGTCCATAAGGACCAAATGGAAGGTCCGCAAGAAGGATACCTGTGAACGCACCGGAGGGTGCAGGTTGGAAGGCTCTTTCAAAAACCTCCTGACTGAAAGTGTAGGATGATAAGAAAGGAAGCGAACCCCATGAAAGGACTGAGGACGAGGGCCGCAGCCTGCCTGCATAAGGTGTTGGGGGCCAAATACTGAAGGAAGCTAGAAACTTCTGCCAAACTGGGGTGAAGCAGGAAGAAAGACCCTCCTGAGGCGACCATCGGGGAAAAAGCCTTCCAGTGACATCATAGATGCGCCTTGTGGAAGGATTTGAGAGAAGGCAGATAGTGGGATGACCTCTCTGGAAGAATTTCCCCAGGGGGGGCCCTCCTCGAGCCACGTCGCCACTTCAAGAGCCACACAGCAGCTTGAACCACTGGCGGCTCTGGGTGGAAGCAGGGCCCCCTGTTGAAGGGAGAGGTTAGATGGCAGGGATCTCAAGGAGAAGCCACTGATAGGTTGACAGGTCCACAAACCAGGGCCTCCTTGCAATAGGTGCCAGGAGGAGCTCCCGCACGTTCCTTCCAACATCTTCACGAATTACTGCGAATGATGGGAAGCAGGGGGAAAGGCATAGAGAAGGCCCTTGGCCATCTGAATCAAAGATATTTGGTCCCTCCGCTCCCTGGCAAAGGAAACCTGGGTGAAGAATTGGTTGACTTGGTGGGTTTGAGGAGATGGAGAAGAGATCCAACCTCCAGTGTTCTGAATTCTGAGGGGAAAGATCCCCTGCAATAGAGACACCCCCCCCCCCCCCCCCCCTGAGGAAGGACCATTCTGCCTTGGTCGATGAGGCTCCTGCTGAGCCAGACGGCATGGGAGTTGTGAGATGTGAGTCCGCCGAGATCGACAACAGGTGTTTCTTCTGCCCATACCCCCAACCATAGAGGCCCCTCTCCTGAGGGGCTCTTTGGACCTCGTCCCCCCTTGCCGGTTGACATGAGCCTTTGCGGCCATGTTGTCCATAAGGATGAGAACATGAGAGGCGGTCACTGATTACCTGAAATGCTTGAGAGCAGGAAAATCGGCTCTGAGCTCTAGCCAATTTATGGAAAGGGTCTGTTCGGATTTCTGACAAACGCCCTGACTATCTGCCCTGCGATATGGAACCCCAACCCAGGAGCTGGCATACGGTGTTATCACAAGACTGTTGGGTCCCGAACGGAGTCCCCTCCAGATCGATGCGAGAATGCCACCAAATGAAAAATCTCCGGAATTTGTGGTGGAGTGAGACCTTGATGATGAGTGGCTGGTTTCCTACTCGCTTGGTGTAGGAAGCAGGACCATTGGAGGGCTCAGGAGCTGGAGCGAGCCCACAGACGATGCCAATACAGGAAACATCTCCCCCAAGAGAGTTTGGGACAAGCAGCGACAGGGGGACAATTTGATGTTGCTGGATCTGGCTTAGATGATCTTTCCAATGAGCTGGGGACAGGAAACCTGGCATGACATGGTATCGAATGACTGCTCAAGTGCGATGCAATTTGTTGTGGGGAGAGAGCTGGCTCATTTTTGGTGTTGATGGAAAATCCGTGGCTTCTGGTAGACATGACAGGGTAATTTGCATACTCCCGATGGCGTCGCCACAAGGATGGAAGAGAGATAGAATCAAAAATGTCACCAAGTAGAATTGGATCCTACTGGAATTAGAACGCAGGATGCCACCATTGCTTTGCAAGAATCTTTGTGAAGACCCTTGGAGCCGATTGTTGAGAGGCTGAAGGGAAGTGCTCGATACTGGGCAATGGGTATTCTTGGATAACAAAATGGAGAAAGCTGGCGATGATAGAGGCCAATTGAGAGGTGGGAGGAGCCTCAGTGAGATCAATGGAAGGAGAGAGGTCGCCCTCCCGAAAACACTCGTTCTAAATAGGAATGCAGAGTCTGCATTTTTAAATTTGCCTGTATTTTAACAAAATTTGGTTGAGAATTTTAGAGTCCAGGATGGGTTTTTTGCTAACCCCCCTGAGGCTTTCGGGAACGATGGAAAAGGCCGAGAGTTAAGCCCACGTCCCGTGAGAAGGGGGAACAGGTTTGAATAGCCCTGATGTCAAGAAGGTGCTGAATGGCCTATTCATGAGGGCCTTGCCTGGAAAGTCCTGAGGACACAGACAAGATCAAAAAAATTGGAGGGGGAGTGGGCAGGAAGTCAATTGTAAACCTGACCTAGATAGTTGCTGAGGCACCCAAAGGCGTCCGTCGTTGACTCCTCCCATTTGGAGGCAAAGAAGGCTCGTGACTCCGCATGGACGTGGGAGAACGAGGATTACCTAGAGGGGAGACAGAATGACCCCCCTCTCCCCCCATTGTAGAAACCACTTTTCTGGAGAAGATGGGTGAGGACTGCCAAGGAGAAGTGCACTGTTCCTTACCATGTCCAGGAACAAAATGGGGAGAAGGGAAACCTCTGCATGCCACTACAGATTGGGAAAGCGAATCCCCTGTGGTCTAGAGGATCTCCTTGTGGCTCGGGAGCCACTTCCTTGCGGACAGTTGACAGGTTGACCAAGGCCTGTTGCCTGGAGTAAATTTGGTCTGAAGAGCAGTAGGTTTTGAAGACCAATGGCAGAGATGTCTGCTCTGGCGAGAAATCCTCTTCCTCTGAAAGATTCTTTGGTTCAAAAACTCTCAACCCTCTTCACTCTCTGAATCGAGAAGAGTAACCTGTGTTCAGATTGGAGCTGAACGCCCTTCCTTCCTCATCAACCTCTCCCATATCTGGTAGAAGAAGAACGGACCCTGCAGGTCACTGAAGCCTGTGATAAATCAGGATGATGAAGGCAAGGAACTATAGATTGAGAAGGGAGGAAGGCTGAACCTTTCCAGAGGTTAAACAATTGCTTGAAAGGCCTTCAGCCAATCCCTGCCGATTGGCTGATGAGACTACATCTGTAGATATCCCTGGTCTTACGCTCACAAGATAGGGGCAGGAAGGCCGAAGCCTGCTGCTTGTGGGAGTGAAGGTGGCTTCAGGGCCTAGATTGAGGAAGAGGTTCGAGGACTGCGAGGGAAGGGGAGGAGCATAGGGCCCGAAGCCTGTTGGAAATAAGCCCGATCTGCTTAGATCACGAGGATCTGAATTTTCTGCAAGAGCCTCAGGAGACCAGGATGGAGATAGAAAGGCTCATAGATAAACTTCTCCTCCCCTGGAGGGCTTGGAGGGGCCCACGAGTATCACCTGAACATGCTGTAGTTGGCCACTCCCTTCTGTTGAATAGTTCTTGTTGAACTTCCTCTCTAGAGCTGTTCTGTGGCTTCTCTGCCCTCAGTTCAGCCTGAGTTGCCTTCTTCGGGGCCTAGGGAGCCTGTAGCTTTATTTAGCAGGCCACCCTCCCTCTGGACTGGTTGGGTCGTTGCCTACATCTTTTTCTCCGTATTGGGCTCTAAGAGACTGTTTACCACTGGGGGGGGAAACTTTGCCTAAGGCGCTTATCTTGCTCCATTTGTAGAATAAAGGCTCTTGCATTGGAAAGAAAGCTGTTTAGAAATTTTTCTATTAAAGCCCTGAGGTATAAATGGCCCACTGGGCTTTACAAAATGCCGCTCACCTCGTGGTGGGGAACGGCTTGAGATCGCACATGAGTTGGCCACTGCACTACCGGAAAACAAGGCTCCAAATTGAAGAATCGCTCTTAGGCTATACAGAGGCCCGAGCGAAAGTCAGCAAGTGAAAAACACAGCAAACCAGGCTACACGATGCAGCTGGCTGGAGCGTCTTATCAGTTTGCCAAATCATGTTTACAATCACTCAAACTGCAGCGTGGGGAGGTTCTGAGATTGCTGCTCAGCTTGCCGCACAGAGCTCTGTGATGCTGCTCCAACGTTGCAGGAGAGAGCAGGCCTGCTCTCCTGGAAGAGCAGCTGCCCAGATCCCTGGAGCTGCATGAGAAGAGGAAACTGAAGATCGCTGGTGAGTGTTATCTAACAGAAGCTTTCAGAGACACAGCTACTGACTGAAAGGAGCTGAGACAAAAGCTGGGGTCTCTCCCAGGGGCTGGCTTTTATACCTTAGTACAGACTCAGCTATGACATCATAGGAAGGAGTCAAGCCATCCTGGGCTCTCGATGCAGCATGGAGAATTAGGGATTCTTTCCCCTTGTTTATATAATGAGGGCTATAGGCATGAATTTTCTTTTATTAATATGTGCATTTTTATTGGAGAGTTCAATGTTCCTATTTTAACCACTGTACTCTATCTTTTGAATAATGATATTTTAGAACAACAGCTGCTCAAGTTCTTAAATGGTAAAAGATATGATTATTCTTTAGTACTGAATATTGAACCTTGCCCTTAGCAATGTTGATAGATGCCTTAGTTGGCATCTATCAACCTGTCCTTTTGGTATTCTGCTCTATAGTCCAATTCTTATGCTTTTCTAGAGATGTTCCATGGTATTGTATTATATTTGAACCATTACATTTACCATGAATAGATTAACTTATTTTAACTTAACTTCTGGCAAGTCAACTCCAATGTTGCTACCATAATCACTGGAGAAGAAACATGTTAACTTTGCTCTGTCCCTCTCTTCTGCATAGGCCATGAGTTAGTATAGTTGTAGCAAGATTTCGATCAAGCACAGTAGCATTGGATTCCTTGGTATAATTCAATACAGGTAGATTGCTCAGTTATTACTCATATTACTCAAAGTTTCAAGGTAGAAACTTTAGAAGTAGTCCTGAATATAGGTTATCACACAGAACATAAGCTATCACTAAGATCTTGTCCAAAATAAGATCATTTACATAAAGAGAGCACCACTTTTTAATTTTTTTTGTATATGTGTAAAACTATCAATTTTGATCCCCTTTTCTCTTTGATTTTGTAAAGATTAAACTTATGATTAAGATCAGGACTTAGGAGTGTGAAGATGTTTTATTGTAGTGTTTAAAAGGATCCTTCTCTATTAATCTGATTCAAAAGAAATATTAAAATATTTTAAAGGAAAGGGTAACAAAAACTGCATATTTGACTAGATCCTTGGACTTTGGCATCTCTTGGTTGATTGACCTTATCAATATACTTTGATCCTGCACTACTTCAATCAAAAGCAGATTTCTTAATAAGTCAAGCAAGAGAAAGTCACATGGTATTTCAGTGATGAATTTCCTTTTAACTTTATACCAAAGTGACAACATCTTCATTTAAATGGAAAGAAATTGCTTTGTTTTCAACCAAAACTAATAAAAAATACTCCAGGTTTTGTATTCTTTGCTGAGAGTCTTATAACTGGATTTCAAACACCATAATTTACCTGTTGTGTTTAGGTAATCCATGTTTTTAGCCAAGAAGAACTCCTTTTTCCCCTCTATCTTCCCAAAGAGAAAGTAAAGAAAATACAAATGACTATGTGGAGGAAGCCAGCTATGAACATGATTCCTACAGAGCCAGAATGGGCAGAACCTACTCTTTTCCTGATGATATCAAAATTATAGGTGCTTCTTGATTGCTGCCTCTTGCTTCAATGAGTGAAACCTGAGAATCTCTCAACCCAAAAGAGAAAGGCATAGGCTAGTCAGACACACTGAATTTTCAAGGGATCAAAAGCACAAACACACAGAGTGAAAAAGAAGTATACAAAATAAAACAATGGCATGGTCATTCTTTTTAAAAGCCCTTTTAGTTTGTGATTCAGAAACTGGCTTTCATTATCAACCAGCCCCTTTCTAGATAATTCAAGGGAATTAACAATTACACACACACACACACACACACACACACACACACACACACACACACATATATATATATATATANAGAGAGAGAGAGAGAGAGAGAGAGAGAGAGAGAGAAAGAGAGAGAGAGAGAGAGAGCAACACTATTTTGGGATGCATCTATCTCTAAATTAAAGCTTCATCAACCCCATATATTTTAAAGCATAATTGTACACATATAATTATGTAAATACATTGTACTCTCCTTTAAACAGGGGTCACTCTTCCTATTTTTTTTTTAACAACAACTTGGGCTGAGAGAAATTGACTGGCCCTAAGTCACCCAGTAGACTACCATGGCTGGAGGTCAACCTAGTACTAATTTAATTTCTTTCATTGCTATCTCCCTCAAGTTCTTTGAGATTTTTTTTGAGAAGTGGAAACAGTTCTAACATATCTTCAAATCAATCCATATATTAAAAACATTGGTATTATAGGAATGTTTTGATTGGCAGAGAGCTTTCATAACATCTGATGACATTGAAATATCCAGGGCCAGCATTTATTGGGCTTAAAAAAAGATAGCAAAATTTATGCTGGTTTACTTTTTTTCTGGCTACAGAGCTATATTTGAGTTTTGGAAAGGAACCTATAATCTCTAAAATTCCATTCTATTCCAACAACTCTTAAACCCCTTTCCCCCAAACTTATTTCAATTTCCAAAAAAAAATTCATTAGCTGCCATTAAGTTGTTATCAACTTTTAAGGATCATATGAAAGTTGCTTCTCTAGAATGATTTGTCCCCATTTTGGCCATTCAAGTTTTCCAACAACATACCAATCTATATACCACTAAAATTCTCAATTCCCAACTGGTGCATCATAGAGCAAAACCTTTTCAACGAAGATACTTTAAATGACCTTAATTATAGAATGCATCCACAATTTGGGACCCATGACTCCCAGGGACTTGAAATTTTAGAAAACATTTTATGACACAGAAATTATCATAAATCACTTTATGTCTGAATAAAAAGTATCATAAACCATTTCCTATGATCAGCTCCTGATGTTTGACACTTCAGTGTGGGTTACTTTCAAGGCAGATACATGTTGTCTAGTTGCTACTGTAATAAAGTCAATCCATCCTGCCATTTGTTGTCCTTTCTTTCCACTTTTCCCAGCTTTACAAATTTCTTCAGGGTGTAGGTGTTTGTGTAATGTTTCCAAAATATGATACTCGTGTGGTCATTTATGTTACAAGAACTCTAAATTGATTTGTTGTATATTCATTTATTTAGACTAGTTACATAGTTACCTAGATGTTACCTAGTTTGAGTAATGAAATATTTGCAAAAAAATAACCAAGATCATAGAGCACCAAGAACCCTTAATTTCAACACTGAACTACAAATATCCTCTAACCCCCACTCCTTTAACCTCAAACTATCCACTCTTGACCTCACCCCATTCCTAAGAGGTCTGTAAGGGGCGTGCCTAAGTGCATCATCGTGCCCCCCTTCCCTGTCCCACTGTCCCCATTTATTCGTACCTATTTCCTGTATTCTTACTCATGTTTATACTTATACCTATTATCTTGTAAGCGACTGACAAATCAAATAAATAAATAAAAATATTATCTTTTATTGGATTTGTTTGTCTTGGGCCAACTGTGGTTGTTTCAAGAATTGTCTCCAGTAATAAAGTACAAAAATATCAATATTCTTTCCATTCTTTGTTTCTTCAAATTCTAAATTTTGTTTTCATAGAGAATATACCAATTTATTTTTGATTTTCCTTTGTTTTCTCAATTATTCAGCTATGATTTCTCTTATTACTTCGTCTTTTATGAAATTAGTTTGAACATCTGACACCTCTATTTGCATGGAGAGTTGTAATTTGCATTGGATAATCTTAAGCATTAGCTTCTATCATGTGAAAAATTAATACAGATACAGATAATCAGATTTGGAAGGGACCTTGTAGGTCATCTAGTCCAGTGGTCCCCAACCTTTTTTGTACCAGGGACCAGTTTCACGCAGAAACACTTTTTCAAGGACCAAGGGGAGCCAGCAAAATCAGTTTCTTTTTCCCATCGACATAGAAAGGGCCTCTTTACTATTGTGGATTATACTAAAACATTTTTTTATATATATTTTAGATCCACGATTATTCATCTTTGTCCCGCAGCATAATGATACCACGGAATCCGGTTAGCAGTCCGGGGCGCTGTAGTTGGGGACCCCTGGATCTAGTCATCCCCTATCTATTTGCGCATTTCTGACCAAATGGCAGTCAATCTCTTCTTGAAAGTCTAAAGTGAAATGATCTACACCACAACTATCGTGAGGGAAAGCTGTTCTCATGTTGATCAGTTCTCACGAGTCAGAAATTCTCTCTCCTATTTTCCAGATTAAAATCCTTCCTTGTTTCAGTTTCCAATCCATTATTGCTTGTCTAGCACTGGTGCTGTTAGAAAATAGCTTGACTCCAGGGGTTGGGAATATGGAGAGAGTTAACTATGGGCAGTGTTCGGATTTTATGAGCTTCCCGGCTGGCGAGCCGAGCGCCTGTAATCAAATCATCGCAGCAAGCTGCATGCAGGAAGACATTTCGAAATCAAGCCCTCTTTGTTTCCCTACTTTTTAAACTGGCAGGGCTATGGTGACCAATGTACGCGCAGTTGAAGTTGAAAAAAAATCAGGAAAAACAGAGATTCAGGTAAGAGCCCCAGGTGGGAGATGGCAAAAACATCAAAACCAGGCAATAGAACGCGGGGTTCTTATTGTCTGGCCTGCTCTTCAGAGCTACCGGTTCTACAGAGGTGGACAGAACCGGTAGAAACCCACCCCTGCTTGACCCCTTCCTCCCTGTGGTAGCCCCTCAAACACTGGAAGACTGCTATCGTGTCTCCCCTGGTCCTTCTCTTTACTAGACTAGTCAAGCCCAGTTCCTGTAACTGTTCTTTATATGTTTTAGACTCCAGTCCCCTAATTTTAATTAAGGATTTGCATAATAGGTTTCACAGTCTGTTAATTCTCTCTCTCTCTCCCGCCCCCCTCTGGCATTGGTTCACAGATTGACCTCTTCCACAGTTGGTTACTACTGTATTCTTCAGATTTACTCACATTGTTTGTCAGAACCTTTACTCAATTTCTTGTAAATGTGGAATGTCTTCTAAGATACCTTGGATACAAGCATTCTACTGTATTAAAGTTTATTATACTCTCTCTATTTTTGTTTGATCTTCTCGGAATCAGTTTCCACCTGCTTACTGGCATCCTTTAACATTTCATCCTTTTGAAAGCTGGAATTTCCTTCTAAGATTAGAAATCTTTTGAAAGACTTTCCTTGTATCTCCCTCTCCATATCAATATTTAGCAATACTGCTCTTTGTCTCTTCAAATAGCTCTCAAATTCCTTAAACAAGTTCCTTCCTGGGACTCGTGTCTTTCTTGGATTAGCTTCTTTTCTCTTATTGGCAATTTCCACTATTCGATCTAACATCCAATTTGCTTCTTCTTTCTTGGTCTTTGGTTGTCTCTTTTTATGTTCAACCTTAACAACTTCTTTGATTTTACTCCACAGTTCTTCTAGTATTCTATATATGACTTTCAGGTTTTGAATTAATTCCTGATGTTGCCCTTGAAAATAGTGGGGTTTTTTTCAAAATCGTATGGAAATGACCACCACATAGAAACTGGCTTTATTCTTCTGCTCTAGCTTAACTCGGAACTTGCATATGAGTAATTCATGATCTATTTCTGTTCCTCAAATATGTCTATAGTATTGTTTCTCAAACAATTCCCACAAATTCCCAGGCAGATTAAGTAATAGAGATTTTAAATACCAAACTTTTCTATAAGACTGATTCAATAAATAAGCCTCTCCTGTTTGTATTTTGTGTTATTACTTCCTATTTTTATTTCATTTAAAGTTACATGCTATACTTTGTTTTGTACTTTAAATTTTGATAGCTAATCTACCTAACTGAAATCAGATTTAATAATTAGAATACAGTATTTTGGAATTTTAGAATTCCCCAAAAAGGTCACTTGAATATTTTGATTCTATATGCTGTACATAATATACATGGAAAGGAAAAATAATGATAAGAGATTGGAACATCTGTAGAAATTGAATTAGTGTATTAAAAGATATTTCTGCAATTGTTTAAAGATACATTAAGATATTTTGGAAATAATCTTGGATTTGTCAGTCAGTCAAATATATCTGATAACATCGGACGGTGTATTTTTCGGCATATATTTTCTTCATTGAGCAATGATACCTACAACCGATTTCACCAACCTTTATACCTCTAATTCACCACAGATTACAGGCAAAATGTAAACAACAAAAACCAAAATTATAAGCCTCATGAACGCAAACCCTTTGATTCAAATTCCCTCTTCTGAAAACACCGAGATCTAATTTAACTTAGGACAATTCTCTGCATATTACTTCAAGCGAACGAGTTGCCCGTTGTAAAGTGCTTTTCCAACATGCTGGTAAACAGCTCTTTGGTTGGGAAAAACAAGCCGTTGCTCTTTTATAGCTCGCAAAATCTTGGCAGGCACCTGACGAAAGTTTATGCACTGGAACCGCTCACCTTGCCACTGAGAACAAAAACCCGCCACTGGCCCGTTTTCCATTTCCACCTCCACCACGTCCTCCCTACTCCACCACCAGGACCCATCCACAACGTCAACCCAGGGACCCAACCTGACCCGAACACAGCCAAAGGGACCGGGAGAAAATCACAGGAGAAAATCAAACGTGCCCCTCGGCCGCAAATCTGGATCACAGAGCCCGCACTCGGACCAGAAATCTGGACGAGCCTCGAAGAAGAGACGCCTCGGGGTCCGATGCTAAGAGCGCCCGGCCGAAAGACGCCTCCGACAGGCAGGTTTATCTCAACAACCAACCGGCTGTACCCAGAACTGCAACAAAAGCGCCCTTTCGGGCAAGGGGAGCGAGAAAGCCAAGAAACGGCGGTCTTTGGAGAAGAAGAAAAAGGCGCGGCGGGACACACAATTAAACCGTCGCCCGAAAAAGAGAGGAGGGCTGGCTGAAGAGAGCCGTGGGGAGTCAACAGGCAGGATCCCCCCGGTCTTAGGCGACGTCGACAGCCCGGGCGGCGCAGCCTTCAGCCCCCAGGAGTGAGTAAAATACCCCTTCCCTCCAAGAGGGATTTCAACCCTGCGGTGAAGGGGACGACGGCCCCCACAGACCCAAATTTACCGGCTCGGTAAAGCAGCAGACCCAGCAGCAGGGGGAGCCCCATGGCGGAAGGGAAGCGAAGGAGGCGTCGCGCGGGTGGTTTCCCCAGTTCCCGAACGGTCTGGCGAAGGAGAGCTGGACGTGCCCTTCCCGGTTCGGCNCAGCAGCAGGGGGAGCCCCATGGCGGAAGGGAAGCGAAGGAGGCGTCGCGCGGGTGGTTTCCCCGTTCCCGAACGGTCTGGCGAAGGAGAGCTGGACGTGCCCTTCCCGGTTCGGCGGAAGCCCGGGCAAGCCAACCGCTTCTTTTCGTCCGACCTTCGCGGGGGAAACGCCCTCCCCTCTGGGCGCGAACTGGAGTCCGAACTGGAACTCGCCGCCAGCGCGGCTCGAGGGAGCAACCAGCACCCTGAGGGAGCGCGCGAGCAAACCGGGGCGGCAGACAAACTGGCGGGAGAGAGGACTGGGGTGTGTGTGTGTGTGTGTCTGTGAAGAGAGACGAGAGGGGGGGGGGAAGCAACCCTCACGCCGCCAGCTTCTGTGAGGGAAAACTGGCAATTCCCTTCCAGTCGCGGGTGGACTGGGGAGGGGGGGGCGTGGAGCCTTGGCCCGCCCAGTCGCAGCCCCAATCGGACCGCGCCTATCGCCTTGAAGCGGTCCTCTCAAAACCTCGAAGGAACCGGCTGGGCTGTGCCAAGACACCGCCTGGCCCGAGAAAAACGGGCGGGACGAAGACGCCTCCCGCCGCGTTCGGGGCCTCCCACCTCCGCACCTTTCTGCCGCTCCAAACGCTGCAACTCGTGCGTGGGAGGAAAACCGCCGTGGTCGGAAACTTTGCCAACGGCGAAATCAGACCTTCGTCGCAGCCGGTGGTTCTCCGCCGCCGGGCACGTCAAGTCGACAGAGCAGGTGAATGGAGGAGAGAGATCTCGCTCTGTTGATCTCCGTCTTTCAGAGCCCGAGATCGCCAAGCATGGGGATCCAGTCCTCATGTTTTGGCTCATTGCCCAGCCTGGGAATTTGTAGTCGAACGCTATCTTGGGAACCCAGGCTGAGAATACGCGATCGGCTTGTGGAGTTGGAAGGAGGAAAGCCCCACATTAAACTCTTTTACGATCATGTCAGGTGCTACAGCCTTTGCATTGATTAAAAAAAGAAAAAAAAGAAACCTAAAGAAGTTTACCAGCAACGTCAAGGAACGATTTGCAAATAACGGACTTTTCTGTTCTTCAGGTATTCTTGTCATTACAAATATAAGATATCTGATGAACTTCCCTTTACATGGAGAATATCTTAGCAGCCTTTCCAAAGGTTTCTCTGATTAGGAATAAAATATATTTCAGAGTGAAGAACAGAGAACCATGGAGTATCTGGGTATTTCTCTTTATAATAGTAATGAAAGAAATGCAGGACAAAAGGGAAACATCTCAAGTAAACTGAAAACAGCTGCTCTTAATTTTAAAAATGCTTCTTTTCCAAATTCCATTATCAATTTTAACTTTAAAATCCATCAGGGCTGAATTTTTATAACTAAAATAAAATTATGCTCAACATACTCTAATCATGTATTCTGTGAATACAGGTAGATTCAAGAAGTTGATTAGCCACATATGAATGCAACTGGTGAATATGTTATTTTTATTGATTGTAAACTAATAACAAAAAAGAGGAGGGGGGACAAAGATAATTGTGATGGTGATACACAGTAAAAGAGAAGAATAAAAAGAACACATAGGTGATTTAATCCAAAAGTGAAAAACTCTGACTCCCCAAATGTTTTATTTATCTATTAAATAATAGATAAATATTAAATAATAGATAAATATCACCTATAAGGTGACTCTGGGTGGCTTACAGGTTATATGATATAACATTATAACAAAAAATGATTACAGTTCTATTTATACTTGTCTAATGCAAATATTATACAAGTATATATCTATATATCTATATCTAATCTATATCTATATCTATCTATCTATCTATCTATCTATCTATCTATCTATCTATCTATCTATCTATCATATCTATATATATATGTATATATTGCTCTTCACACTCCTAAGTCCTGATCTAATCATAATTTAACTCTTTACAAAATCAAGAGAAAATATATAATATATATATGAAAACAGTTCATCTTCCTTCGGGTATTATCCCACATATTGTTAGTGTCTTTAAAGTTGGTGCAACGTTTCAGCAGAATCTCAATCTGCCATCATCAGGCTTCGTACTGAGTTTGTATGTGGGTCAGGGTTCTCAATAGCCATTGGTTTAAATTTGGAGGCTAAGCCCTAATTATTGTGGGCAGGATGGTTTTTTTTTTTTTTCTACATCCCTGAGGTTGGGAGTCTTGGGTCTTGTTTAATTGGACTTGGGGTTTTGTTTTGATTTTGGTGTTCCTTTGTCTGTCTTTCTGGTGGCGTTCATTGGCTTGGCAACACTGTTTCCTGTGTTGGAGGCTTTCAGTGCAGCTTGGCCTTCGTGTGAAAAGGACGGCTTATTATCTGTTAAGGAAGCTCGGTTTCATCTGGGTGCCTGGTGGGGGGTGTTTGAGCTGGAGGGCATCGAGGGAGTCTGTTGTGCCCAGGTGTTGCCTGGTTTTTGGGTGTTGGAGATCTTTCTATTTGAGAGTGCAGGCTTCCAAATGACTGACAGTCCTGCTGGAAATCATCTCTCTTCTATTCATGCTTTCAGGTCTTCATCTCTTATGGCTTCTCCTGATTTATTTCTGTGGTTGGGGTTTTTTATAGTGGACAAACCATTTAAGTGATGCTAGACCCTGTGGCCTTTCATGTTGTTGGACTAGCTGAGGAGGTGTGTTCCAGCTTTTTTTTACTGCATTTTTGTGTTCATCTGAGCGGGGCACTTCATTCTCTATTTGGTCTGTCCATGTATGTGCCGGGCATGATGACAGGGAACTTCGTATAATGCACTTGGTTTTTCCGGTCAATTTGTTCTTTGGGGTTTTTAAGGATGGCTGCTATTCTTTTTTTTTTACACAGGCATCACATCCAGACTGCCTTCAAAACAGACGAAAAAAATAGCAGCATCCTTAAAAACCCAAGACAAATATTACTAAAATTGTACTAAGAATCAAAATTCTAAAACATTTTCATTGTTTTATAACATGCATATGCCACCTCTGAAAATAATTAGGATCAACTGTATCACGGGAAAAGTAGCTTGTTCAGAGTATCATCGTCTTAGACCAGAGGATCCAATCCTTGAAAATAATTTATAAAATTATATTGGCTATTTCACTATGCAGAATTTGATGTTGCAGTGTCTATGGGTTTCATTTCCAAAAAACAGCTTTGGATTCATTAGGTGTCTGTTATACTAAAATGTAGAAGTGACTCACTTTCTAACCGTTGCAAAGAAAATAATGTGGACAAACCCATATAATCACCAAGAAAGCAAGTTCACATCAAGGGCTTAATCTATTTTTATATTTAGAAGGAAAAACAACATAAACCCTTTGGGATCGGCAACCTTTGGACATTCCAAGTGATCAAAGGTTCATGAATAGTTAGGTGAAGAAACGCAATATGGGACCAGCTCTTAAGATATTTATGGCCCATTTAAAGGATATTGTTTTAAATTGGTCAAGACCATCACTGTTTTCCAGAATGACATGAAAAATAAAATACATCAAAACCTTTCAGGGCTGCCCAATTGAGAGAACACTAAAAGAATATGGAACCACACCGACAGCTTTCAATCATATAGGCATATTGAAGAATTGCCAGCGAGCTTTTGTTTCCTGACAGCCTAAGAGAACTTATTTGCTGTGTGTTCTGTTATACAACACTGATGTTGATGCTCTTTATCAGCTTCAACATTTTATTCCCTGGCTGTTAACATTAAGGTCTTTCCCATATGTGAACTCAATGCTGAGGCAAGTTCAGTTCCCTGCCCTGGTGTCCCGGCAATACTGTAACCAGAGGGCTTGGGATTTAAAAGTGAACCAATTAAACTATAAACTAAGACATTTTTTATTCCACAGAAAATGTATGAAATGTCAGTGAGGAAATGAATGAGGGCAAGGTCCAAATTGGCTGTCATTTTTTAAGTCCCCCACATTGGCTGGCCTGTAAGGGAAGCCCGATAGGGGAGGGAAACTAGTGGGTCACTTTTGCCTGGAGACTCTGTTCTGGGTGATTGAGTTGACACAGGCTGCAGCATCGGTCAGAGAAAAAATACCAGGCTATTCTCCAGGATTCAAAGAAATTCCGAACATGAGCTTGAAGGAGAAATTACATACTCTATATTTTAATGCTGTTCCCTTTCAGGATAAGCAACATAACGCTGCGTGAGGAAAAGGAGAATGAAATAGCAAGCCAAAAACAGATATTAAAGGCATGAAATAAGAAAAAGGAAATTCCTATATTGCTTTTTGCTCTTGAAATTCATGCACCACTCATTTTTAAGCATCACTTTCTCGGTCTTCCCCTTTCCCCACAACTCACTACACTTTCTTCACACATTTGTTTTGCAGTTCTGCCTTTTCATAGTTTTTCCTTGTAATCTGACCTGTATACAATTCTACTCTTTGACATATTATTATTAACCTCAAATGCATCTCTAAAATATCCAGTTTCTCTTCACTTCAGTTTAATTCCAAATGTTATCATCATTTTTTCTTTTAAATATACAGTAGATTCTCTGTCAGAAGCTATTGTAATGGAATTGTTCGGAAACCCTGAGTATGGTCAAGATGAGAGCCCTGTTTAAAAGGCTAGACTTCTTGCTGTCTGAAGCAGACTGGCTCTGGGGACCAGAAAGGCAGGAGCATGTGCACACCAGCCTAAACTGGCTAAGTGCCAGATATATTCTACTCTCTGGTATCCCCTGAAAGGGCCACTGACATAAGACTCAAAAAGCATACCAAAGACCCAGTGATGAAGGGACCAGGCTAGAATCTAGGAAACCATGAGTTCTAGTCCTGGCTATCTTAAGGCTAGGTCCCACTGGCCGACGGATGCAAAACATATGCAAAAAGGACACAGCGGACAAGGAAAATTTCCGTTGTCATCCGCTCCAAAAAGTGGCAAAAATTTGCATAAACAGAACGGAAAAGAACAGACGTGGGTACTATATAACGGGGATGTTATACGGATGTTTATAGGAAGCCTAGCGGATGTATATTGGATGCAAACCATTCACTGCTCATCCTTTCTATTTCCGTGCTACTAACGCTGNCCTCTTTCCATTTTCAGCTGCAGCGGATGTGAGTTGAGGGGATGCCCAGAGGATGCTGAGAGGATACAGCGGACGTTTAACGGATGATAAATGGACATAGAACGTTTGTTGCTCAGATGTCATGGATTTACATCGTACACAGCAGAAAGTTCATCTGTTCACAAAGTTTTGTACAGCTCAAAACTTCTTGAGCAGATGAAATATCAGTGGACGGACGCTCAAAGGATAGAGCGTATGAAACACGTATGCAATGAGTACACAATGGATGCATTGCGTTTTCCAACGTTTTTTAACGTTTTACATCCTCTTTGCATCCGTTGGTGCAGTGGGACTGGGGCTTTAGAGAGGGCTATAAAGCAGTATGAAGTGATATATAAGTCTAAATGCTGTTGCTATTGCTATTGTAAATGTATTATTTTTTAATATATAGAACATGCTCTACTCAAGGCATGTATAGGATAGAAATATATCTTGAGAAATGTGTTCTCCATTTTAAAACATTATTCTTTTGTTGACATTTGCTGTTGCATTAAATTAAATATCCCTGCTTGGTATGTTGAAAGATACATTTACCTTCAGAAATTTTCAGCATATTCTTAATGATCTCACACTCATCAGCAGGAAAACCTGTTTCAATTATCAGTTTGTGCACATGAGCTAGGACAAAATGCCTCTGCTGAGTTACTGAGTGAATTGCAATGCTGGACTTATATTATACTACGTATATTTGCACTGGCTACGCAGTTACCTTCAAGCCCACTTTAATGTTTTGTTCTTAACTTAGAAGTTCCTAAGTCTAAAGCATTTGCTGAAGTATCTTTCCTGATATACATCAGCCTGGCCTACTAACATTTGGGAAGTGTTATCTTTATTGCAGTGTTGACCACTTTTTAAAAAGCACTGTTTTACCAGTTTGTTATAATAGATCTTACCTGATTTTTTGATTTTTTTTTAAATGAAGGGTGTTATCTAAAAATAAGAACTATGTTTATAATATCAAAATAGCTAGCAGTAATGGCACATCATTTGGAGAGAAGGGGGTTGGAAAGGAGACTGGGAATAGCTGCCATAATCATCATCACTACTTCAAAAGTGGTGTCAGAAGGACTGGCTAGCATGTCAGGTACTACTAATCCCAACATCATTTGTTATAGACACTGAAATCATTGTTGGCAGGATGCCTGTTGGCTTTCTGCCTCTACTGGGTTTGCAGTAGAGAAAGCAGTGGTAGCTATTTGTAGTAGAAATCAATTAAGAAATGCCATTAAAGGCAACTATTCTGGCCTGATTCATATGATATTTAGCAGAATCTCTCTCTTTCCCTCCCTCTCTCCATCTCTCCCCTCTCCCCCTCCCTCCCTCTTTCTCCCTCTCTCCCCCTTTCCCTCCCTTCCTCCTCCCTCTTTCATCAGAAATCAGAAACAGAACTTAATATTTTGGCTACAAACTCTGTCTGTTTCACAATAAGGAATTGCAAATCCAAACATACACAAATCATAATCTTATTTCTTTAGAGAAAGTGTGACTCTACCCAGAGTCAATGTTGGAATCTGGATCAACCAAGATGACTCACCCATAAAATAATAACTCTTCTTGGGATTTAATTTGAGATTATGTAGACCCTTCCAACTTTGAGAACATTCTCAGTCCAACCTCTGGTCCAGTTGGGGGCAGCAATGTACAATTGAATATCAACAGTGGGCTTCATCATAAAGCAATATATGATTCCTGGTGCTTTTATGTAGCAATTAAGTCGATAGTAATGACAAATATCCTTATAATTTGGGGCTTGATGTAGAAATAAAATGCACCATAGCTAAAATGTGCTTTATATTTACACAAGCTTTTATTATCTGTTAAACTTAAGGTATAAGTCTAAGAATACATTTACTAATAAATATATTAACAACTTATGAAATTACTATAGATGGTAAACTTAATTAACCTTGGCTGACCTCAGAAAAGAAAAAAAAACAGAAAGAACTGCAGGAATCTTATATATGGAAGTTGAAAAATTATCCCAGAAATAGGAAATTGCAAATCATTTCAGTACTGTTGCCAAGAAACCTTCATAGTTATTTCCATGTAATCATCAAAAGTTGAACTCAGCTCAAGATGGTATTTGTATTTGTTATGAAACAAATATATCTAAATTCCCATTTATAATTGTTTTCTTAATTTCTCTAACAAGACTTTTTTAAAAAATGTATAAAAATAAATGTTTTTGGCTTGATTTCTCTGCAGTCTGAATCACTAATTAGAGACTACCATTTTAACTGTTTTTTGTCCTAGAGTGAAAAACAAGGAGGCAAAAAACTTGATTTGAGTTCCCATTGTTTCCTGTAGCTGGAATACATGAAATGTTTTGAGTTTTGTACTGACACTCAAGCTGTTTCAAGTTTTGTTTCATTGGAATGCAACCAACTTGGAATGTTCCAATAGAATGTTCCAATTTGGTTGTTATTCTGATTTTGAAACAAATTCAAAATCACAGTTAAAGATTTGTACACACCCCTACTGAGAAGCTAATTAGATTAACCTCATTAAGTTTCTATTAGTAGTTATCATACTAAATATAAACATGTAATCAGAAAGTAGGCAGAGAGAGAGAGAGAGTCAGAGAGAGAGAGAAAGAATGAAATTAGAATTGCCATATAAGAGAATAAAAACTGTACAAATTATTGGAGACCCAATGTGATGTAGTATTAAGGTGTCAAACTAGGAACTTGGAGGCGATGAGTTCGAACCCTATCTTAGTCACAGAGCTAGCTAAGTGATCTTGGGTCAGGCACTGTGTTCCAGCCTAGGACTGATGTACAGATAGTCCTTGACTTATAATAGTTCATTTAGTGACCATTGAAATTTGAAACAACGGCACTGAAAAAAGTGACATGACCATTTTTCACACTTATGACCATTGCAGCATCCCCATGGTTGTCTGATTTGGATACTTGGCATCATAGTTATGATATTTGCAGTGTCCTAAGGTCATATGATCACCTTCTACAGCTTTCTGACAACAAAGTCAATGGGGAAGCTAGACTCATTTAACTGCCATGTTAAATGAACTTAACAACTGCAGTGATTCACTTAACAAATGTGGCAAGAAAAGACATAAAATGGGGAAAAACTCACTTAACAATTTTTTCACTTAGCAACCAAAATTTTGGGGTCAATTGTGGTTGTAAGTTGAACAGCAAAGCACTTTCCAAAAACCTTGTCAAGGGAAATTGTAGGGACTAATCCAGGCAGTTGCCAAAATTAACATTTTGGTAATAAAACTAATAAACAAAAACCAATATAAAGTCAGAAAGTCCCAGAGAGCTATGTCACACTATTTTATTACATTGGGCTATCAACAACCAGCTTTCATTCTTACTTACTTACTAACTTACCTATGTACCTACCTACTTACTTACTTGTAAGAAGAGAGACAGTTTGGTGTAGTGGTTAGGATACTGGGATAGAAATCTTAGATACAAAGCCTACTTGGTGTCTATGAGCCAGTCACTCTCTTTCAGCCTTAGGAAGAAAGCAGTCGTAAACTACTTCCAAAAATTTACCAAGAAAACTTCATAGATTTGCCCAAGTGATTACTAGATATCAACACTGACTTCAAGACCTCCCCACACACAAAAAACACTGAAAGTTGTTGTTAGAGATTTAGATGCTACCCCAAAAATATCTTTAATTGTGACATTCAACAATGTAATAAATAGAGAAGAAAGATGCTAGTATAATTTGGAGATGGGCGGGCTGGGGGGAAGGGACAAAGAAAAAGTTCAAATCCAGCCTAGAATTTAAAGCAATACAATTAAGAAGCTGGGAATTTTGTGGGCCTCCCATGTTCCAGAGTTGTCCCGTGATTTTACAGCATGAATTGGAAGGTTACATGTTATGTGAAGGCACTGTTAATCTTTTTTATATTGTAAAGGTTTTTCTTCAAAAAATTGGGAGAAAGCACCGAATGATAATTTCCTTGAATAGACCAATGATGTAACAAATGTAGATACAGGAAAAAGAAAGCAGATGAACAGAATTAGAATGAAGAGAATTGTTGTGAACAGGTAATATACTGAACCAAGACCATCTAACTGACTCACTCCACTTCTAAAAAGAAAGAAAGGAAAAAACATTCATTGATATTACAAAGAAAAAGACCCACAATTTATATCCATTGGTAAAAGGAAAGTTCTCTATAAAAGCAGCTATGGGAGTCCTCATCTGGAAATTGTGGTGAAAACATTGTCTAAAAAGTATTTTCCTAACCTTAGTGGCTATAAAGGTGGGTCTGAGATATATTTCAAAAAATAGGAATGCAGCTAAAATGGCTTATAACAGTATTTTGTTTAAAATTTAATACTGCCTCTGTAATTCTCTTGACTACTATAGAGGCTTGAGTTTTATCAGTATCTCTGCTTTTGATTGAACCATGAGGTCCTTACTGAATAACCTTTCAGCAAAAAAAAACTTTGCAAATATCCCATATAACATCATCCAGAAAAACAATAGACATTAAAATGTCAGGAAATGGCATTATTATTGAGATTCCTTCATTAATCTTTGCATTGTGCAATAACTCCAATCATTTCTCACCATATTACTAAGCATTTGATTTATGGATGAGTTTTATAAATGTAGGATTTCATATATATAATATATATATATATATATGTATTTATGTTTTAAGCTTTCTGCGCGGAGGGGGTACTTACATGTGTGCTGTTTAGCTTCTTCGGTATTATCCCACGTCATTGTAGTGCTGTTAAAGTTGTAGGCACGTTTCAGTCAGAATCTCATCGGCCATAGCAGAAGCCTGATGATGGCAGATGAGATTACTGGCTGAAATGTTGCTACAGACTTTTAAAAAAGCATACAATGATGTGGGATATACCCGAGAAGAAGCTGAACAGCAACACACACACACAACACCACACACACACACACACACACACACAACACGACACACACCACACAACAACCACACACACCACACACACACAGACACACACACACAAATATATATATATATATATTATATTATACTATATATAATATATATATATATTATATATATATATAATATTATATATGTTTTCTGAGGTTTGGTTCGCGAGTATTTGTATGTGGATCTCTGGTTATGCGGGTTTTCTGCCGCGTAGAATGTGAAAGTATCTCGAGGCAACGTTTCGATGGAAGTCTCATTTCATCAATCTTCAGGCCTTGTTTCTTCAGCTCGTGGCTTCTCATGAGTAATGTGAGCTTGCAGCTGGCTTTCCTTTATAACTGCTAGTGGGGGTGTGACTTGATTGTGTGGGGTTTGGGCTGTGTTCTGATTGGTAGGGGGGTTGGCTGTGGTTCTGATATGGCTGGGGGTTGTGTTCTGCTTAGTGGGGGCCTGGCTTGTGCTAGGGTTAGTCTTAGTTGCTGGGGGATTTGAAGGCTGGTGAGCTGTGATCTTGTTGCTTTGGCTTCGTGTTCGTGTCGTGCACATCTTCAGCGGGGCGGCTGTCCAGTTGCTTCTTGTAATGGGTCAGAAGGGTTTGAAGTGGGTAGTGTGCAGCTGCAGTATATGGCTTCTGGGTTCGTGGTCGTTGTCTCCTCTTCTGTGTGGGGTGTGAGTCTTTTTCTGCGTGGAAGGTGGTGGTAAGCATCTTGCTGTGGCAACTTGTGGGTGTGGGTCTGCTGGTGTCATTCTTCATGTTAGTACTACGTTTATTATGAGGCAGGTTTCCAAATGGTTGTAGGGCGGAGGTATCATCTCGTTTATTCATGCTGTGTGGGGCGTTTTTCTATCTCTTATGGCTTTCTCTGATTATTCTGTTGGTTGATGTTCAGAGTTTTGGCGCGATGGTTCTGGTATTTTATAAGTCAATTTCATGTCCTGTGGTTTGAGGTGTTGGACCAGGGAAGAGGATCGAGTTCTTCTTTTTCTGATTGAGTTTTTGTGTCTCATTCACTCGTGCCACTAATTCTTCTGTTAGTTGTGTCCTATGTATGTTAGTGGGCAGGCAGTGCAAGGGATTTCGTATGACATCCTTGGTTTTCTAACTCGATTTTGTCTTTTGGGTTCTTAGGGATGGTGGATATTTTTCTGTTTGTGCAGAAATGCGTATTTAATGTTGTGTTATTTGGAGGATCTTGGCCTGATTTTGTCTGCAGGTGCCTTTATATATGGAGATGAGGGGTTTGCCAATTCTCTGCTTCTCTGTCTTGCTTTGTGGTTGGGGTTTCTTTTGTGAATTAGGTGGTAATCTTCTTTTTTGGGAAATCCAAAAACGGACGCGGAACGGATGCAGGAACGGGAGTTGCAGAACGGATGGAGAAAGGATGAAAGCGGATGCAGCTCGCAAAGAAGCATTTAAAAACGGCAAAAAATGTTCACAGAGGAGACCTATCTTGGATATTTAAGGATGTCGTAGAGGATGCTCTAGAGGATGCAAAGAAAACATAGTTGGACAAAACCTATACTGGCCTATAAAAAGGCGGGAGCAAACTCATCTGCGTTCTCACTTTCAGACCAGCAGCCCAGCTGCGCAGACCTGCGGCAGCCTTCTTTGACTCTTCCTCTTCCACAGCATCCAGGTCATGTCCACCATGGATCGTAACAAAGTCCTTTTGGCAGCCACCATCGTTCTGCAACACGCGAAGCCATCTAAAGGCTTCTGTTGAAACTCTACTACGGGAGAGAAAAAGAGGCAGCCAAGAAAGCTCTGGGTCCGAAGATGGATCGGGAAAGAGGCACAGTACGGACTGGTACAACAAGCTGATCGTGGAGCTTCAGGAACGAAGACACTCAGTGCATTCAAAACCTTCAGTGAGGATGCTTTCCACCATGTTTGACGAAAAGTTGTGCAAGTGGGCTGAACCAGGTTGTGACCAAGGCACACCAACCGTCCGGCCCCAGCCTGGACCCTGGGGCTCAATCAGTGGCACTCACTCTGCATCACCTGGCCTCGAGGGACCACCTCAGGGAGCATGCAGTACGGCTGGAGGGTGCCACACAACACCATCAGCATTGTTGTCAGAGAGTGGTGCAGGCCATCAGTCGAAAGAATACATGGAGGGAAGCTCCCCAGTTCCCCACCATTGAAGAAGGATGGAAGAAAGTTTGCAGAGCCATCAATGGCAAGCACGTGCCTGCAAAAGCCCAGCCAAGTCAGGGTTTTTCCAACCTTATTTTCCAAACTACAAGGGGGGCCCCCTTTTTTTCCCTTCAAAAGCCATCGTCCTCTTCGCCAATGTCATGCTGACTTCAAGTTCATGTTTCATGCGATAGCTTCAGGCAATGGCTCAGCTTCAGATGCCCAAGGATATACAACAACCAGTTGACTGCTCAATGGACGGGGCTGGAATGCCACCTCATCATGGGGCCTTCCCAATCCTAGACCCCCTGCCCAAGACATGCAAGATGTGCCCTAACTTCATCGTTGGTGATGACGCCTCTCCCTCAGTAACCTACCTCATGAAAAGCCATACACTTCCAGACTCGCTGAACCCGTGAAGAGGGATCTTCAACTACAGGCTGTCCCAGGGGCCAAGGCGAGGTGGTGCGAGAAGACGCCTTTGGGCATCCTGGCCAACAGTTTTCCAGGTACTTCTCAACCACCAGCAGGGCATGCCCCAGAGGACCGTGAGGAGGATTCGTGGTGGAAAGCCTTGAAGCATCCTGCCACAATCTCATGCGCAACACCACTACCCAAGTGCTTTGCAGAACAGGCTCATCGGACCTCCAACAAGGCAATGGGGACATGGAGCCTGGGGAATGGAGGCAACGGCAAAACCTGATCGACACGAGGATGTGGCAAGGCCCCAACAGAGCCCACGTGAAAGGGAAGAAGCAGCGCAACCTCTGAAACACTTGGTGCAACTCCCCAGCAGGCAGCGGTGGAGTGGCAAGGACAGGATGATGATGTTTGATGGATGCTTCCTTCAGCCTGTCTCATCACATGGATGAGATTGTGCCAGGGGTATGTTGGGTGGGCCTAACAATGAACAGGCATTAATATGTGTTTGTGTTGAAAATGTTGTGGATCAATGATTTAATTGTTATGATATAAAAGGGCCATTAGGTGTGGCACTGGAGGGTGGACCATACAGTCCACAACTAGTGCTTTCACTGGAGTTTATCTATGCCCACAGATGATTACCCATCCCAAAGGTATCCAGCCTGCTCATTCCACGGGTATTACCCTGCCCACCCCACTGCTATCTTAACCCATCCCACAACATGCAAAAGGCTAAACATTTCTAATAGTTTTACCAACAAGACTTTATTGAAAAAAGAAATTGAGCAAGTGTGTGAAGTATCAAAGATAGACTTTATTAACAACAAGGCTATAAAAAGAAAATGACGCCAAGTCAAGTGTCCGGAAATAAGTCCACAGGTAGCCAGCCAGCGCAGTCCCTGGCACTCCTCTTGGTTCACTTGCGGTAGGTGTGCTCAGTCTCAGGGTGAGGCGTCCAGGTGCTGTACGAGGTGGCTGTGCTGGAGTGCTTGTCTGAAGCACCCAATTGTGTGCAGCATCAAAGCAGAGTAAGCACCAGCAGAAGCACCACCCAGAAGCAGCATCATCAGGCTCCTCCAGAAGCAAGAAGCAGCAGAACTCCA
>BHFT01030431.1:0-45974 GCA_004320025.1 Laticauda laticaudata | reverse complement strand
ATGATGTGGGATAATACCCGAAGAAAGCTGAACAGCACACACACACACACACACACACGTATGTATGTATGTATGTATGTGTGTATATATATGTGTATTTTGAATACAGTGTATTTTCCGGGCATACCATTTTACAAAAGGAAAAAAGAAAAAGAAATAGAAACATATATACTGATACTAATAGTACAACAAAATAATTCTAACTATATCTATGATTATATTAGCTTTTTTGTAATCCTACTGATTATATTAGCATACTTATGAACAACATTCAAGTTTTAAGTTGAACACAACAATGCTCTTTCTTCATCTAATTTCTGGTCAGACAGGATGACTTTTCAAAGTGACAACCGAATCCAGGCTTTTGACCTCACAAAGGCAATGGCACAGCGGAGGGCAGAGAGGGGTTGTGCATAGCCGGAAAGGTTAAATGAGCTGTGGTGGCACAGTGGTTAGAATGCAGTACTGCAGGCTACTTCTGCCGACTGCCGGCAGTTCGACAGTTCAAGACTCACCGGGTCAGCCTCCCATCCTTCTGAGGTTGGTAAAACAAGGATCCAAATTGTTGGGGACAATATGCTGGCTCTGTAAACCACTTAGAGAGGGCTGTAAAGCACTGTGAAATGGTATGTAAGTCTAAGTGTGATTGCTGTTGCTATTAAATCAAATGGCCTTGGAAGGGGAGGTTACATCTGAAGATTACAAGCTATTACAAGCAGCGAGACGGCTTTCATTCAACTGCCAGGATCATAAGCTATGCTAAATAGCCTGACCTCGGGGATGCCGTAACGTGTGAAAAACGGTCATGTCACTTTTTTCAGCGCCTTTGTAACTTCTAATAGTCACTAAACAAACCGCTGAAAGTTTAGGTCAACCTGCACTATATAGAAGGGAGAAGCTGAAGATGTAAGATTTTTAAGCATTTTGCTGTGGAGAATCTACCCACAAATAAGAAATTGGCATTGTATCAATCAGAATAGAACTGGAAGGTACCTTGAAGGTCTTCTAGTCCAACCCCCCTGCTCAAGCAGGAGAACCAATACAATCTCAGGAAAAGTGACTGTCTAGTCTCTTCTTAAAAACTTCCAGTGATGGAGCACCCACAATTTATGAAGACAAACTGTTTCACTGATTAATTGTCCGCACTGTTAGGAAGTTTCTCCTTAATTCCAGGTTACTTCTCTCCTTGGTTAGTTTCCATCCATTATTTCTTGTCCTGCCCTCTGGTGCTTTGGAAAATAAGTTGACCCACTCCTGTCTATGGAGATTCTCAATCATCCAGATCATGGTTGTCCCAAAAGTGATTTTTCAAGAGGACTTTCTGGTTTTTCTTTGAAGACATTTCGCTTCTCATCCAAGAAACTTCTTCAGCTTCTTTTTCTTGGATGAGAAGCGAACTGTCTTCAAAGAAAAACCAGAAAGTCCAGTTCCTTCTTGAAAAAGCACCTTTGGTTGACCCCTTCCTCTTTGTGGCAACCACTCAAATACTGAACACTGCTATTATGTCCCTTCTAGTCCTTCTTCTCTCTAGATTAGCCACCCCAGTTTAATACTTTCCAATTAGAAAGACTCAAATTAGTGCTTGAATATTCAACACAAGAGATAAAAAAGATGACAATTTGTTCTTTTTTTATTTCAAGCAAGATGCAGGATTGGTTTAAATCTTGTTTATCCAAAGGAAAAAACACTATTAAATATACACAGCTTCACTTCTAGCAGTACCCTGGGGCAAGACAAATTTAGTTTACAACATAGGGTATAACTTAAGATTAAAGAAACAACTTACATAAATTTATACCATTCTGTGCAATTACATGCTTACAGTGTTTAAGTCTAAGCAATTTCTCTTCCTTTTTAAAGCCATTCATTGTATCAGGCAACTTTAATTATCTGCGTAATTCACCGCACACAGATGAATCTAGTTTTCAACATATGCAAAATACTTTTCCCTGTTTTAATTCCACTGAGCAAATGCAAGCAAAGAAACTTTCAGAAGGCAGTTGCTGAGCTGCTCCATTTTTAGTGGGCCATATGCTTTACTGTTTTAATAAAATAAAGATTGATATTTAAAAGCCATTTACATTTGTTTCGAAATTGGTTTCATACTGTAATACAAACAAATAGCACTTGATTACTAAGTTTAAGTACTCCCCAGCAAATTTCTAACAGAAGATCAGAAGTGCTGAAAATTAAAATGGTTGCTCAGTGCCTTTTCCTTTTCCTTTAAATCTTCACAATTAAGAAAGATCTGACATCCTTTCTCAGTTCCCTTCCAAAACTCTTCAAACATCTTCTGGGCTGATTCTAATTAACAACCATGGTTAATATGAACACACCTTTTTAATATTCATTGTCAAATGAGAGTGGGATCATTTGCCAGCATGTCTGACCCTCTCAATCCATCTAGGAATATTTTATGCAAAGTGCTTTGAGCTCCAATCCTTTCCTAGTTTTGGAAAATCCTCTCAATTGATTTGCAAATGTCTTGCTCAAATATTCCCTACATCCCTCCCTACGTCACACTATGCAGGTAATCTTCAAATTACAATCCTGAAGTTACCCATACATTTTTAAAATAAAACAACCATTCATTTAGTGATCATTTGAAGTCATAATGGCATTGGGGAAAAAAGAGGAGTTATGACATTTTTCACTTACGGCTGTTGCAGCAACCTATGGTCACCTGATCAAAATTTGCACACTTGGCAACCAGTGTCAGCCTGAGAAGCCATATTTCACTTAGAAGCTTAGAGGCTGCCACATTTACTGGGTGGGAATTTGGGAAGGGAGGATTTCATAGAGAGGTGGAAGATTAGACTCAACAACATTCTTTCTCAGAGAGTCAAGGACATGTTGCCCTGCACCTGGAAGGGAGTGACTGGAGGGATGTCTCCAATGGGGATGAAGATTTGATTGGGCCATGTGATGGACTGATGGGTGCAGGGGATGGATCTTTGCATTTCTATTGGGAAGGAAAAAGATTCGGGTTTTCCCAGATGTGCTAATATGACAACTCTAACAAAATGGAACTTTGTGAAAATGCTTGTCTCAGAGTTTACTGGTTTGGAGATTGCTAGTCAGAACACTGACAGCATTATTTATGATGGTTGCAGATTCCTGCGGTCACATGATCACCTTTTGTGACCTTCTGACAAGCAAAGTTAATGGGGAAGACAGATTCACTTTACAACCAACTTAACAACTGCGGTGGTTCACTTAACAACCAGGGCAAGAATGGTCGTAAAAAGGGGCAAAATTAACTTAACAGCTGCCTTTCTTAGCAATGGAAATTTTGGGCTCAAATGTGGTTGTATGCCGAGGACTATGTTTTAATTGTATATTTTGAAAAAACAGAAGGAAAAGATGTAAGAAGAAAGTTCAGTGGGTGTATCTTCATAATAAAACCGGTGTGAATATCAATAGTGTATACACAAAAGACTGTTGTAATAATGCTCTGTATAAAGCTGTATGTAGCTCTAATAACCAAGTCTAAGCTGAATTTCCCCTGACAATCTATTTTAAAAGGCAACAAGCCAACAAAAAACATGGCTCACCCCATATTAATCACTTCCTTCAAAAAAATAAAATTCCACTAGTGTTTAGAGTTCTGTTCTTCATTAAACCATTAATATTTTATAATATATGGTATTTTTGGTAAACTGTTAGCCTCTGGATTTCCTGCCAGATAGCTGAAGCAACATAGACATTTTATACAACATCACTGGAGTGTAAGATAAATTATCATCTCGTGCATGATATACAGAAGAAACTGCTGTTTATTTTGGTTCATTAAAGTACTAAAGTGTTTATATCTTGACTTTTTTTTACTTCAGTCCCAAAGACTTTATCAAACAATAAGAAGGTAAAATAAATTAAAATGCCCAGTTAGAAAAGATACAGTATATCTCAAGGAATAAGATGATCAGCCAGCATAGTTTCTTCCTCTTTTCAATGGAGACATCAAGAACTGGACAGAATTCTTCAAAAGTGGAACAAGATTGCATTTTGGGGGGTTTAGAACACATCAGAAACATTTTGAGGAAGCAGAAAAACATTTTGCACTTTCCAGCTAGCCAACTTAACCCAACAATGCCCCAAAACTGTTGAGAGCCCAACTATGCTTTCCCGTCCCAATTCTCTGTCATATAATGACTAAATCAAGAAACTTATTAATTGGATTTGTAAAGACTACTTAGCTATTGGGAAGTTTGAAGGGTTTAGTTTTAAAGTAGCTACCATCAAAGCTGACACAAGCCAGAACATAGAACAACTCAAAGAAGTAGTGTAAGATCAGAAGGTATGAAAAACCTGGCCTATAGAATTGACAAGAATCAGACACGACTGAAATGGATATCATCATCATCATCATCATCATCATCATCATCATTGCAATTTGTAAACAAAACATATTTGGAGATTAGCATGATATGAGAGCCATATGTGTCACTTATTCAACCAACCATGCTTAAACATCATTTCAAAAAACCTTGGTTAACTCAATCATAAACTTAGTGCAAGAAAAGCAGAATGCTTTTTTCAGAAGTTCTCATCTGATTTAAGAAGTAATTTGGCAAACCATATACTTACAAAGCACTGGATTCTTTAAAGTTGACCAAAAACTTAAATTGTACCATGCTTAATAGTTTGAATATGCTTCTACAAAACATGTGCATTTCGCACAGATTTAAAAATGAAGATGAAATATAGGCAAAATATATTGATTAAATCCCATTGTTATTTTCTAAGTCTACCCATAAAAATAAAAGTATAAAATCAAGTATATTAAGATTTGTTCATTTAAAAAAAATTGGTTTGAACAAGGCAAGGTAGAATTTTGATATCTATTAAAATGTGGAAATAAAAAGTACTTTAACAAGGTACATGCCAACTTTATGTATACTGTATAAATATATACATGCACACAGCTTTTAGACCACATAGAGTTCCAGTTTAAACATTTAAATCGCCTACTTCTCTTTAGAAATTGCAAAAATGCATTTCACATAGAATTAGGCACAAAAATGTGTAATTTAATAGGTATTTTCAGAGAATTATTGCGATATCTAGGTGGATCGCTGGGCAGAGGGGGATAAAAGGTGGGATATTTTGATATAGTAAGATTATCTATATGAGACTGCCTTTGAGAAGTGCTCAGAAAGGTCAATGATTCCAAAATGTAATAGCCAGAATATTGCCTGGAGCTAGTTTTGGCAAGATGCAATTTCTTCATTACAACAGTTTCATTGGGTTATGAACTGTTGCCAGACAAATTAGAAAGCTGTCTATAAATGTTGAAGCCTCAAAAGGCTTAGGAGATAGAGTATCTAAAGGATCAGTGAGAATTTGGCCATTTACTCTTCATTATTTGATAAGAATCTCTCTAGTTACCTTGTGTAGAAGCTATCATTCTGGTCCCATTAATGCTTGACTTACATTATCTCATATTCAAGAACGTACCTTCACAGGGGTGGTAACTGTTCTCACACCAGCTATTTTCTTGCAGCATTGAAGCCTTCTCTTCCAGTAAACATTTGACAAAATCATGAGTTTTAAACTCATGATGTAGTTTTAAAATAGTTTGCTACCAGATTTTTATTTATTTTTTTGTAGTGCAGAAAGTCACCTTGGTAAACAAATGCAGGAACTGAATATATTTCAGAGCCTGTGTACTGACCTAGGATAGCAACTTTCCTTTCTAAACCTATTCTAAAAAGCACTGAGCTTAGAAGAATGGAATTAGGTGAAATATGAATTATAGGAGAAAGAAAAACAGATGAGTAAATATTTCTGATGGCTATATAATAGATACTACAGTGCAGTGATGGCTAACCTTTTCGTTGTTGTGTGCCAAGAGTGTGCATGCACATGCCTGCACCCATAATGCAATGCATGTGACTCCCCCTGCCTCCTGCGCATATGCACCCACCCCCCTGCATAATGCATGCCTCTGCGCATGCACATGTCACCCCGCGTACCATGTACCTTTGTGCATCACGTGTCCCCCGCACCCCACACCTCTGCGCATGTGCATGCATCTCCCATGCACGCCCCGCCCTCCATGCATGCATGGCAGATAGCCAACAATCAGCTGACTGGTGGGAGGCACGTGCACATGCACAGTGGACCTGATCTGGGGCAACAGCTGGTAGGTCTTGGCGTGTTCGAGTCTTTTCACGTGTAAGATTGAGAGTATCTTGGTGACATTTTGACGAGGCCCCACTTGCCATCTTCAGACTGGTGCTTCAGGCTGGTGTTACAACACAGCCAATGACCCAGGAGATTACAGCACAAGACCCAGGATATCACAACAGTAGAACCCAGAAGGTCATCACTCAGCCCATTATCCAGGTCATTACAACACAGGAGGCTGATAGACATACCGCCAGCCACATATGTACCTCAGCCACGTATGTTCTTCCAAAAAAGCCAACCGATCTGCAAACATCAACTCCATCAAAAAATGACAACACAGCCAACCCGACCACTTACAACAGAGCCAACGCACCACACCACACCAACACACACACACATACAGTATATATACCGTACACACATACACACACACACACACATATATATATATATACAGTATATATGATCATAATGATGATGATGATGTTTGTATATTTGTATGTTAATACCTTGGACACATAGAGAGACAGCATCTCCGATCATGCTTTGCTCACACAAGCATGAACCCAAAAGCGCCAGCCTGAAGATGGCGAGTGGGACCTCATCAAAATGTCACCAAGATACTCTCAATCTTACTCAGGAAAAGATCCGAACATGCCAAGACCTGTATACCTGTACCTGTCAAAATCTACAAATGTATGTATGTATGTATGTATGTTATTTAGGTTTCTTCGGGTATTTTCCCACATCTTAATATTTGTGCTTTTAAGACATGGGAAAATACCTGAAGAAATCTAAATACCATACATATAAATACCCATGAAAACATAAGAAAACACACACACACATATATACAGTATATATGATCATAATGACGATTATGTTTGTATATTTGTATGTTAATACCTTAGACACTCTGCTATCCATTTTCTTGCTGAGTAGAGGCTAAAATAACCCAAACCCTTGTTCGAACTGATTTTTCCATGCGGTCCAGGAGAAATTGAAACTGTCGTTCTTCTACTGCCTTATTGCAATTTTCAAAGGTATCCAAAGAACTCATTTATTCTACCCATTTTGCAACAACATCCTAGTTAGGATTTCTACTTTCTAGTTCTACACTATGGTAATATTGTCCCCAAATTTTCCATGACAGCAGTCAGGATACATCAAAAATCTCACATGATCAAATGTTTGTTCTTATATTCCTTTGCCTGTTTAATGTGCATGGATCATTGACCGTGATAAAGAATTCATGTATGTATATGTCATACTCTGCTCTGTTTTCTTCCCCAAATTCTAAGATTTCAACTGCTGGAACTCTGACTTGAACACAACCAACAGCGTCCCAGAGTTTTAATTTTAGAACCAGAAGTTCTTCAATATCTTATGCATGCTCCCTTATAGATCTCTTAGGAATGGGGTGAGGTCAACAGTAGACAGTTTGTCTGAAAGTTCTCAAGCTTGTCAAAGCAAATTTTTTCAGGAACAGTTCAAAATAACTCAGCTCAATATAAAGATTATATTCATCACATTTAGGTCTTTAAGTACCTCTATAATCTCAGCCCTCTCAAAAATAACAGAATGGTCGAACAGAATTTGAAGGTCTCCAACCCCTGTCTCATGCAGGAGATCCGATACCATTTGAAATGGTAATGCAATGAAGCACCCACAACCCCTTGAAAGCAAGCCATTCCATTGTCAGGAAATTCTTCCTTAGTTCTAGGTTAGTTCCTCCTTGATTAGCTTCCATCCATTGCTTCCTGTTCTACCTTCAATGCTTTGGAGAATAGCTTGACCCCCTCTTCTTTGTGGCAGCCCCTCAAATATTGGCAGACTGCTATCATGTTATCCCAGGCCTCCTTTTCATTAAACTAGACATATCCAATTCCTTCAACCAAATACTAAGTGGAGCTTTACACAAGGCTAATCAGCCATTTTTCCCAGCTGCCATTAGTTTAGGACAACTTTAAAAGTGCCGGAAATGTAATTTTCCTCGCCTAAAGTACTATGTTTTGCTCTTTTTACAGCCCCCACTTAGAATTTTTTTTTACTCTGCACAACCTACAACCTGCAATTTGTATTTAATAACTGAGAAGTAAAAGGAACATTTAGAGCAAAGAAAAAATTGCCTACTACCTACTTTTGCACTTAAAACAAAAAGCAGAAGTTGCCTTCTGGGATAATGGTAGGGACAATGACACCTATGAGTATGAAAATATGTTTTTGAAGCAGGACCCAACCTCCTAACAGCATTGTCTTTCAGATGTAGCGATTCCTCTGCAGCTCCTATGAACAGGCCAACTGCAGAAGAGAGTACTAATTAAGCATTAAGGAAAAACAAAATTAGTTGCATGTTTTAAATCTGCTTTTGGCAAGTACAATAGTGCAATATTAACAGTTTCATAAAATTAAAAAGGCATATTTCAACTCAGATGAAATTAGAAGACTGTTTTGTCAGCTAAACGATGCTGGATCCTTCAAGCATTAAGCCAACACATTTTCTCAGAGTTGAGAAAGCAAGTGCAACTTCAAGGAAAAAAAAATAGAACAAAATGCAAGCTTCCTTACATGATGTTCCATTCACTCTTTCCTTTACACATTTGCAATGATGGGACAAACTTCATGTCAGCTTTGGAAGCCATATTGAGATTTGATGCTCCCACGCTGCCACAATTGAGCCTGAGAAAGTGGGAGGGAGGAATTCATTTGAGTGTATCTAGTTAGACAAAATAAAATCCTTTTGCTGGTTCAAGGTCGCGGAGTGTGGTGCATAATGAAATGGGAATCTTACTTTAGGATGGATGGATTTTGATTGGATGATGGCTAAGGGTGGGGTATGGATTTATAGTTTTGACTTTTGCAAGGAAGCCCAAAACTTTCAGATTTGGGAATCCACAGATGTGCCAGTTGCTATCCAAATAAAGGAACCTTTGAGAGGTGTCTGTCTCGGAGTTATTGGTTGGTATGGAGGGTTGCTGGAACGCTGACATTTCATTCACAAAAGTTAGCATTCTACCCAATAGGAGTTTAAAGTTACTAAAATACAGGAAGTCCTCAACCACAACTGAGTCCAAAATTTATGTTGCTAAGCAAGACAGTTATTAAGTGAAGTTTGCTCCTTTCTTTACAATCTTTCTTTCCACAGTTGTTAAGTAAATAATTTGGTTGTTAAGCAAATCTGGCTTCCCCATCGATTGCTTGTCAGAAGGCCGCAAAAGGTGATTCCATGGCCCAAGGAACATTGTAACCGTCATAAATACAAGTCAGTTGTCAGGCATCTGAATTTTGATCATATGTCTATGGGGATGCTGCAAACAGTCGTAAGTGTGAAAAACTCTCATGAGTCACTTTTTTCAGTCCTGTTATAACTTTGAAAGGGCACTAAATAACTGTTGTAACTCAAGGACTGCTTATAAATTTAAAAGTGTTGCTTCAGGAGTCAAATGCCAGCAATGTTAAAGGCAAGAGAACACTTCTTAAAATATTTTACCCTGAACTGCATGGTTTTGCCAAACTTGGTCCTTTCGAAACTCCTTTCTCATATAAAGAACAAATGCTGCCTAGCATTTGCTCTGGAGAAACTTTCAAGGTGCGGAAATTATTCATGGCTATTTGCCTTAGCACCATCCCAGTTCTTGATGAAAATCTCCCCTTTCAGAGAAGCGTATCACACATGCAGCGTCTCAGAAGCAAGATAATCGCCTTACGATGCTCAGGAAGACATTCCCTACAATGTGATCCAGCTAGAAGATACGACATTTAATAGGTTTTTTTTTCCATCAACCTCTGGAAGGACCCAGGAAGCCCACGAAACCAACTTAGCATAAACTTTACTCAGTTTTAGATTTTTGTTTCTGTCATAATCAAATTTATTATTCCTAAAGTTCTTGTTTTATATTACCTGCACCCTACTTTTAATGATCTGCCAACCACAACTGGGGAAGAAGAATGTGGAAAGGAAATGAGACTTCTAATTCAGCTTCACTTCCAGTTTTAATAATCCCACCTCCAATACCAATTTACACAGATCCCCTTTAATCCAAAAAATGTGATCACATCTGCCACTTTGGTTCCAATGACTGCATCCAGATTCATTTTTCTCTTTGCAGAATGTGTCTGCCTTTTGACAAGCCTAAAGTAGAATTTAACACAAATGCTACATACTGCCTAGTTTTGAACTTCATGTACCATCACTGATTGTTTCCATTTCAGGCATCAAGTGAACAACAACAAAAAAGCTTTCCCCTAACCACGAGGCACCACAGAAAGGGTTGAGAGAGGAAATTGAATCTAAAAAAATCACTTCTGAATGGTCTGCTTTCTCTTCCTGATTTCTTCAAAAGCAGATGCAACCGTACAATGGCACCACTGTATTTGCGCAGCTGCTCACAATAGCACCTGCACAATTCATACAACATACAACTTCAAAACAAAGCAAAATCAGACTACAAGCAGTTAAAACCCCCTGCAAAAGAAACTTCCAAGGAGTTACAGATTTGATCAACTATTTGAGAGGGCAAAGGCAGAAACATTGTGTGATGGACCACATGAAGTGACAATTTCTCAGGAAATAAGGAGCACAGTCCAGAAAGGGAGTGTGAGATATTAGGCAGCACAACCTAAAACTGAATAGGAGGCAGAAGAAGAGAGTTAGGACAGCCAGTTTGTCGAATCTCTCAGGATGTATCCATTAGGGGGAGAGCAGTAAACATTTAGTATGGCAAGATTCTGTCTATTGAATGTAAGCAAATAAAAGACTGAACTTCAGCTGGATTTTCTTTGTCTTTCTTGGGCTAAGCTTGACACATTGTGCTTCTTTTTTATTTTTCTGATTTTTCTTTTCCTTCTGTCCAACTCTGAAAAATATTGGGAAGAAATTGTGTTAAGGGTCTCAGGGTTTCATCCATTTATTCAAAAGCACAATTATTTTCTGAAAACTGAACCGAATTTAGTATGGAGGAAAATAACAGCCAAAGGAATTCTGAATTTCAAAATGGGCAGGATCGAAGCAGGGCTGTAGATTTCTATGATAGGGACACTGGACAATAGCTCAATTTTTTATCTCTCCATTCTAAGTTCTGCCTTCTTTTTCCTAGCCATGTAACTTTTAATCAGATTTAAAGATGGGAAAGAATTCCAGAAGCTGAGCTGTATAAATCTTTTTACCCATTCCACCCCAACCTCAAATTTTTCCTTGATTTTTAAATATTTTCTCTCAAACTTACTCAGGAATAATAATTAAATTTAAAAAACTGAAAACAAAATGTTGTTTAACTGGACAGTTAAGTTTCCATTTTTGACCTTAGTCCACACTTTTTTTTACACAAAAATGAAGTCATGCAGAAATGGAAGGTCAAACATTAATACAGTTGCATGCAGGTTTTCAATTATGCTAAATCTCAAAGGCAAAAAAAGGTTTAGTGAAACAGTAGACATATAGTGCAAGAAGTCTATTTATTTTTCTTTCCAGCCTTTCAAAATGTGAGTCTACAGGTAATCCTTGTTTAGTGACAATTAGGACCAGCAAAATGGTCACTAAGAGAAATCATTACTGTTACTTCAGTTTTCCTTTACTTTACAGGCCTACCATGGTCATAAATGTGATAAATGGTCATAAAGTTATTTTTACATCGCCACTGTAATTGGGATTGCTAAATGAGGTAGGCAATAAAATGAGGAATCCCTGAATTTAGAAAACCTTTTTAGTCTAGTGATGACATGATAGCAGTGTTCCAATATTTGAAGGGGCTGCTACATGGAGGAGGGGGTCAACCTAAAGACAGAAGAAGAAGCAATGTATAGAGACTAATCAAGGAGAAAACCAACCAAGAACTGTGAAGAAATTTCCTGGCAGTTAACAACAATTCATCAGTGGAGCAGCTTGCCTCCAGAAATTGTGGCTGCTTCATCATTAGAAGCTTTTAAGAAGAGACTGGACAATCATTTGACTGAAATGGTATCGGGCCTCGTGCTTGAGCAGTGGGTTGGACTAGATGATCTCCAAGGTCTCTTCCAAACTCTGTTGTTCTGTTTCGGAAATTGACAAAGAATTCTGGAAGTACCACACAGTGAGATTGCAGCATACATACAGAACTCCCTACATGAGATTTCAAGGACGTACAAGAAAGTTTTAGATACAAAGGTTAGTGCTTTGATAACTGCATCCATCTTAGCCTTCAGTTAAAAATACGGGGCTGCTATTAACTCACACTGTGTTTCATCCTGCCAGGCATGTTTGCCAATAAAGTTGAATTCAATTATTAGTGGAGATTAGTTCTTATACCTTTCCACTTCTGAACTTTAGCACCAGCAATTAAAATATAAAATAGCCCAGTCAAAACTAATCTTTGTTTTGGTCAAACTTTGAAAGAGTTTTGCTCTCCTCCGCCAATATTATCTTTCTAAAGAGCAACATCGCCCTCTAGTGAGGATAAGAAAAAAGTCGACAAGAATGGTCAAGGCCCACCAAATATACATTAATAGAGGTTTTTATCCTGATTTTCTAAGCGACAGAGCCCACAAAAAGAAATAACAATATAAGTTTGTTTACTGAGAGGATCAACATTTTAAAAACGTATTTATAATGAGAAATTGAGATTGATTGTGTCACCTTTTTTTGCTGAAATTTTTTTAAAAAAGTTTTTTCTTAGCCTAGATGCAGAAATACAAAAAGGAAAGTGAAGTTTAGAAAATTAAGCGTTAATTTTATTACCTGGATCAGGGGTGTTTTACAGTAGACTTGGTTTTTAATTGCTGGATGGAATGCATGAGGGTGGAGGATTCCAGTTAATGAAGGAGACTAGATTGTTCACTGATACATGATTCTAAAACATCCATGTTGATTCTCGGTCATCCAGTTCAAAAAGCAACTGAAGACGTTTTGCTTCTCATCCAAGAATCTTCTTCAGTTCTCAGTTCTCTCTTGAATTGAAGAAGCTTCTTGGATGAGAAACAAAACTACTTCAAAACAAAACAAAACAAAGAAATGCGCCTGAAGGCTTTTGACATTCACACAACCATTTTCTTTAATCCCATGAGTAATTGGTAATTATGGGAGATTAAGTACTAAGGAAGGGATATCCAGAAAGCAAAAGCTTTCTTGAACTCCAAACCAAACTTTACGACATCTGGAAAGCATGCCAAGCATACCTCCTCTGGGGTGGAAACACTGAGGGCTGACATATTGAAATGGTACTAGGTTAGAGAGTTTAAATAATCTAGAATGTTCCTTATTTAAACACCAAGCAAGAACAAGATTCCCTCGTTTCTTCTTTTAGTAGACAACTTTACTGAGGGTGGAGGTTTGTTCTCCATGTTTGCTCAGAAGACAAACTTGCCACCTTCATCCTACATCCAAGATATAGATATTTGCCACTATCACAAGACAACCTTACTTCTGCACTTCATTCCCAATAAAATAAAGTAATTAAGAAAGCAAGTTCCCATGCAGATAAATTATCCTGGCATCTAAAGTTGAAACTAATGAGATTATTTTATTGAATAAAGTTTAGATTATCAGCCAGAAAAGGGCAGTATCCAGGTGGCCACGAAATGTGGCTTAAATACAATTATGGCTACATTTACAGTACCTATCAGCAGCTCCTGAAATAAACCTTAGCCTCACAAGTGGGTGTGCAATCAAGGCAAGTACTTTTAACATGCTATAGACAAATACAATAAGCACACCTAGACTTCACCTGAAAAAATGTTCAGATTTGGATCCAACATGCATACACTGAATAAGGGAAGGAGGGAGGGAAGAAGGAAGGAAGGAAGGTTCCACACTCAATGCTGGTTGAATGAAGGGTTAGCTCAGCAGTGACCTACCTATTCCTGCATTTGCTCCTGTGATTATGATCACCTTGCCACTCAAATCTCGGCCTTCTAATACTTCCATTGCTGTGGTGTTGCCATCATATTTCTGCTTCATGTTGGTTTTCATGGGATTATCTTCCACGGTGAATGCCATTCTGGGATCAAGGTATGTGGTCCTCTTGTTTATATGGCTTTGAAGGAAAACAAGAAGCATTTTTCCATGTCAATACCTCATTTTATTACCACGCACACAGCTCCATGGCCATACATCAACACGTAAACTCAACCTTGAAGCAATCAAGAGAGCCATTTCTATCACATTGAAGATACCAGCTCAATCAGGTTTTTTAAAGTTTCATACCATTCTATACCCTACAATGGATGTCTCTGCATTTGTGGAAGAGCAGAGGTAGAAGACCTGGCTCACATCCTATTTGATTATTGCCTGTACAAGAGGGTGAAAGACAGGTACCTCAGTCTATATACCAAACAAATGACCCATTGGGATCCCCTTTATCAAAACAACTTACCTTATGTGCGGCCAGAATCTGAAAATAATATTTAACAGAGCACAGTACTTATGCAAAATGGTTCAGTTGAGATTGACATATGTGGCACTGATTGAGGAGTGATATTGAAATATAATTTTATCATATTTTATCTGTCTATTAAGTTACTGTATTTTATCCAATTCCATTTTAAATTGTTTTTATCAAATTTTAGTAATTATTTGTTTCTGGAACTCTGCATTGATATGGCCCAAGGGCTAATCAATAAAATAAAGTGAAGTTTCATAGTTCTGAGGAGCAATGCAAAATTAAATGATGAGAGTCTTTGATTCTACTGACTCTGCTTCATAAAGATAGAATAACAGAATTGGAAGGAACATCAGAGATCTTCTAGTTCAAACACCTGCTCTATCAGGAAACATTTCAGACAAATGACTGTCCAATCTCTTCTTTAAAAGTGTTGCAGCACCCATAACTTCTAGAGGCAAGCCATCCCACTGATTAATTTGTTCTAACTGTCAGGAAAAGATCAGCTATGTACAGTATAAGAATTATGTCAAGAACTTGCAATTTTTTGCAATTTTTCAGAAGAGGCCTTGGTATAAATACAGTATGAGTAAACAAAAATGATTAAAAATACAATTAGTTCCTGAAAGACAAAACTAAAAAAGAAACTTCATAGAAAACTTCTAATTACACACCTCTTTGCATGATCTAAAAATCCAGTTGTCACTTTAGGATATCCATCCTCAGTTAAATCAAAGCAACAGAGTAACTACTTACATGAACACAAGTCTTCCTTATGCTACACAGCTCCTATGCGGAGAAACCTTTCAGAGTGTGTGAAAATGTTTCTAAATTTCCAACAGGACTGCCTCATTTCTTAAAGCTGTTTAACAAGTCAGCTTTCACATTGCAACACAAAAGATTCTCCTTTGGATAAAACTCAGGTGTGGCTTTCTGAGGGTGTAGAGTTAGATCATATAGCAATAGCACTTTAGATTTATGTACCGCTTCACAGAGCTTTACAGCCCCTCTCTAAGTGGTTTACATCATTTTGCCCTGAACAATCTGGGCCCTCATTTTACCAACCTCGAAAGGATGGAAGGCTGAGTCAACCTTGAATCCCATCAGGATCGAACTCTTGGCAGCGGGCACAGTTAGCCTGCAATACTGCATTCTAACCACTGCATCCCAAATGCTGTGCCACTATTTATAGAGTATATGAGTAAATTCCTTTTAAAAATATGCAAAAAGAATAATCTAAATGAATAAAGGAGAATGTTTGATGCTTAGGGTTGAAATGAGGGGTCTTTGGTGCTCTCTGAGTTTGGCAGCCTCAGAGAGCCGAAAACAAAATATATTGTGGGGTCCTTGGTGCTCTCTGAGCCTGGATGTTTTCTCAGACATTTCATTACCCAAGTAGGTAATATCATCAGGGCACTGATGCTACCTAATTGGGTAATGAAACATTTGCAAGAAAAAAGCCAAGTTCAGAGTACCAAGAACCTCCACAATTCAATCCCGAGCTACAAATATTCTCTTCTATTAGTATAATATACGATAGATTATTTAAGTTTTTGGCCTGGTACGTCCAATAGGAAAAGGGGAAAATCTTTCAGAATCAAAGGTTCATTCCCATAAACCTAAGGAAAAAAGAACTTTTTTTGTGACACTTCTAAGCTGTAGGATGACCTCCTTTAAAAGAATGCTTCACGGTCACCCTTCCAGATTCTTTTTCTAAAAAAAGCACCAGGACACATTTATTTTTTGCTTCGCCTTTGAAATCAGCACTTCATCACTTTTAATATTTTTAAAGATTTGTCCTGGATTTCATGAATTTATTGTTTTGCCTTGGAATGCAACTTCTTAATCCTTCTTCACAGCAAGGCAGAAGAAAGTAATTAATAATTTCAGCATACACAGGCAAACCCAATGTCTGTTATGAAGGCACACAACAGAAATATGCAAAAAAGAAAAAGAAAGGACTGCACTCTTACTTCATCTTAACAGAATGCATCAGCACCGGATTTAATCAACAACAGATACTGCCAAATAGTGTTACATATCTTTTCTTTGTCATTACTTTTAATAGAAAGTAAATGCAAATACTTTTAAGAGGATTTGTTTCTTGTCGTTCTGTTACAGTTCAAAAAGATCACAGTTAACATTTCTTGGGGGGAAAAGTAGCTGAAATTCTTATGTTGCCATTTAAATTATAATATTTACACTGTTACTATTATATAGGTTTTTTTAATAATAAACACAACCTGTTGTATTAACAAACATGGTGAGTGGAATGTCTTCCTAATATTTAACTCCTACTATTGTAACTTATGCTAGACCATTTTTCTTTCCTCTCTGCTGACTTATTTTCATTCTAAATTGACCATATGGGCCTTAAGTCTTATTCCAACAAGATGTTTTTTAGCTCCCCTTCTCTCCCTCTTTGCTATGAAATCAGAGCAAACCTGGTCAAAGCAATAAAGTATGTTTAAAAAGCACTGGACTACTTCTGTGACAACTTAGATCTAAATCCCCATTCACTTCTGAAGCTTGTTTTGGTCAATTGTGGGTCATCTCATGATTACACTAATCCCTTGATGGCATGCATGCCGGAAGTAGCACGCAGACAGGAGTGGGATTCAAATTGTTTAATAACCGGTTCTGTAGGCGTAGCTTAGGTGGTGGACATGGCTTGGTGGTCATGTGACTGGCTGGATGTGGCCAACTTAATATCACTCACATCGAGGCACGCATCTCCTCACCTGGCCTCTCATGACTGTGGGGATGCTGCAACAGTCGTAAGTGTGAAAAATGGTCATAAGTCACTTTTTTCAGTGCCATTGTAACTTTGAATGGTCCCTCCACACAAGTAAAGTACCAGCAAAGGAGGGAAAAAAACTCCAGAGACATTCCTGAGACAGGAAGTCTAGTCCTGCCAAGAATGTAATAAGGGTTATGGAGAGGCAGTTTCTGTAAGCAACACCAGAATGTTTCCTTCCTGCCTTCCTTACAGGATTAGTCCAGGAATTTCTTCTAACAACTGGTTCTCCGAACTGCTTAGAATGTTAAAAACCGGTTCAAGTGAATAGGTTTGAACAGGTAGAATCCCACCCCTGCATGCAGAACCATTACTGCTGGCATGTGAGCCCTCACCCAGAGCAGCTGATTGTCGGGTATCTGGTGTGCATGCACAGGGGGGTGCAGGGGTGATGCGCACGCATACACAGAGATGCACGGCACATACAGGGGGATTGCTCACGCATGCACACAGGCGTGCGGTGCACAGGGATTGTGCATGCATGCACAGACACACAGCGCACGCAGGGAGGTAACACATGCATGTGCAGGGGGCATGGAGGGGACTCGAGCGCATTGCCTTCTGGGTGCTGGCACGAAAGCACGCACACAATTATCGGCACAGGAGCCCCAAAAGGTTAGCCACCACTGCACTAAACCATGCACACTTTTGGTTTGCATAATTTTGGTTTAGTCTTTTGTGTTAGCTCAGTTTTCCATAATTGAAGGCTTAGTGTGTGAATACAAGTAGTCCTCAGCTTACACCATTCATGTAGTGACGTTCAAAGTTACAACGGCACTGGAAAAAGTGAATTATGTTTTTCACACTTATAACCATGGCAGCATCTCCTAAGATTTGCATTCAGATGCTGGACAACTGACTCATATTTATGATGGTGTCCCAGGGTCACGTCAATGGGGAAACCAGATTCACTCAACAACCGTGTGACTAATTTAACAACAGCAGAGATTCACTTTAACAAAGGTGGCGAGAAAAGTCGTAAAATGGGGCAAAACTCACTTTTACCAATTTCTCACTTAGCAACATAAATTTGGGGCTCAACTGTGTTCGTAAATTGAGGACTACCTGTACACCCAATCATGCCCAAAGCCTGTGAGGTCAGTCATGCAAGCCAAGGTTAAAACAGACCATGTGGCAATGTGCAATGTAGAACCCAAGCCACCATTAGCCATCCTCAAAGAATGTTGCAAGGAGAAAAGGAGAAAATCCGCAAGAACTGGGTCTATAGAGATTCTGTCATCCAGGTTATGATTGTCCCAAAGGTCCTTTTTTTTTTTTTAAGAGGCAACTGGACTGCCTGGTTTTTCTTTGAATATGTTTCACTTCTCATCCAAGAAGCTTCTTCAACTCTAAGTGCATTGCTAAATGTCTATGGCAGTGGTGGCTAAAATTGCACCCGCACCAGCGCGCACACACTCACATGCCAACACCCAGAATGCATTACATGCTCTGCCTCCCCACACCTCCTGCACATGCGCACGCAATCTCCCCCTTACCTGCACTGTGCCTCACAACTGATTTTTTGCTGGTTTGAGGCCATTTTTGGCCTCCACAAAAAAGCCTTTTTCCAGTATTACATGAAGTGATGAAACGGGCCTATAATTCATCCTGAAAAGCCTTGCAGAGGCTTTTTCCAAGCTTCTGAAAAAAATGACCTCAAACCAACCAGAAAAATCAGCTGTGAGACACGCGCATGCGCAGTGAGGTAAGTTTGCCTGCGGCTCACATGCCAGCACAAATGGTTCTGCATGCCACTTGTGGCACGTGTGCCATAGGTTCGCCATCATGGGTCTATGGAGACTCTCAGTCATCCAGGTCATGGATGTCCCAAATGTGCTTTTTCAAGAGGCTACTGAACTTTATGTTTGTTTGTTTTTTGAAGAGGTTTTGCTTCTCATTCACGAAGTTTCTCCAGCTCTCAGAACTGAAGAAGCTTCTTGGATGAGAAGCAAAACATCTTCAAAAAAACAAAAAACAAAAACAGAAAGTCCAGCTGCCTCTTGAAAAAGCACCTTTAGGACTGCAAGAACTGCAAGCTCCTGAAGAAACCCTAACAAATGAAAGCAGCTTGTTAAAGCTTAGGCAATCCTACATTTACATTTAAAATGTTACTCTAATCTTAAAGTTTGTTGAGCTGTCAGTTTTCAAGGTAGGCCCAGTCATGAAACTGGTAACATAATAATTATAGGAATGCTATTTGATTGTTGTAGGGTAGAGCAACATACCTGTTAATGCTTGCTAATTTTTCTTTATTCTTTCTTATGCCAGTATTTTTTCTTCAAACTTTCTCTTTCTCATGATAAATTATTTCTCCTCCATTAACAGCCACTACATTCCTTCCTTATGGTTATCTCATTCTCTACACTATCACAATACAAACTTATTTGGAAGGATTTTTTTATTGGGGGAAAACAGTTATTTGTGGTAAAAAACACTTTAAGGCAGTAATAGGTTTTCAAAGTAACTTCTGGAAACATGAAGTATGAATTTTTAAAAAGCGGTATATAACTTGGGGCAATTTAAAACATAAGAAAAAGAAATAACTTCTCTTGAGGGTTTCCTCTATTGCTCCTAGCAGATGGGTACTAAACCTAAAATCTTCTATTTCCCTGATTAATTCACCCCAAGTGAATTGCAACTAGCTCTTAAATCTATGATAATGAATAAGTATCACCTGATCAATTGAACAGGGACGTGGTGGCTCAGTGACTAAGATACTGAGCCTGTTGATCAGAAAGGTTGGCAGTTGCCGGTTCGAATCCCGAGCACCGCGTAACGGAGTGAGCTCTTGTTACTTGTCCCAGCTTCTGCCAACCTAGCCGTTTGAAAGCATGTAAAAATACAAATAGAAAAATAGGGACCACTTTGGTGGGAAGGGAACAGTGTTCTGTGCGCCTACGGCGTTTAGTCATGCCAACCACATGACCAAGGAGACGTCTTTGGACAGCACTGGCTCTTCGGCTTTGTAATGGAGATGAATACCATCCCCTAGAGCTGGAAACGACTAGAACACATCTCTGTGTTTTGCAAAGCAAGAAACATTTAATGGCATATTTGAAATAATTTTAAACTCAGTTACTCTATCAAACTATCAAGGTTTACTCTGGCAACAGCTGTCATAGTAACTGGACCAAGGCCTTCCCATTGCTTGCCAAATGACAACAGACATAAGAATTTCTGCAAAAGTATCTACTCTATAACTTAGTCCTGAACTCTCTAAATGTATGACTTATAAAGTTATAAGTTTTTTTGAAAAAAATGTGTTTGCTATTACATTACTCTTTCTCCAGGGAGCCTGTAGCACTTCATGACAGATTTTTAATATTGAATAAACCCATTGCATTGCAATAAAACCAAACAATGCCAAAAGAAATACATACAAAAGTTAAATCAAAGTTCATTTATAGCAGGGGTCTTCAAAGCTTTAAGACTTGTGGACTTCAGCTCCCAATATTCCTCTTCCAGTCAGGTTAACTCAGGAATTCTACGAGTTGAAGTCCACAAGTCTTAAACTTGCCAAGCTTAAACTTGATTTGTAGAGGGGAAAAAAACAACATTACAGGCAATCTTACCAGCTCTCTAGACTACAGTCTCTTATAACTGTCATACCTCCAAGTGCATAGAAGAAAAACACACATACATGTGCTCTTTCATCCTGCTTTTTCTATATGCAGGGCAACCTATTTAAATCCAGGACTGTCGTTTTCTAAAACATCCTTATTTTTATGCAGATGCTGCACTTTCACGTCCTGTGACTACAGCAAGCAATAAATCTGCTTATTTATTCAATTTGTATACTGTCCGTTTCATATACATACAATTCTGACAGCTTGTGACAATGAAAAGCAGAAAGAACAAAACAATATAATGTAGCAAAGATCCGATCCCACTAAAACCACTACGAAAAACTCAATTAAACACAAAACATAACCACAGTCAACACATGAATTAATGGATGTAATGCGTATCCTGCCTGAGAGAATGTAGTTTTCTCCCATTTCCCCGACCATCCAATGAACAAGGTAGGTTTGAGGGAGAAGGACAGGCCCAATTGTCTCCAGTACATTCCATAACAAGATAATTTAGGTCTTCCCTCATCCTAGTCCAGGGGTCTTCAAATTTGCCAACTTTAAGATTTGGCTAGTTGAGGGATTCTGGGAGTTGGAGTCCACAAGCCTTAAAGTTGCCAAGCTTGGAGGCTCCTGTCCTAGTCTAAGGCTAACCCAGCCTCTTCATCCCTCAAAAGCATACAAAAAAATTCCAACTTACTCCACAAAATAGACTTGTCCATTTTCATCTGTCTCCTGTTCCCATCCATACGGTAAGTCTAGAAGGAGAAACAAAAGATGCTTTAGTTTAAATCTTGTATCAGTTTGAGGAATAGACCTAAATGTCTTTGTTGTTTGGAACAGAATAGGGTTAAAAAAAAAACCACATACACATACACAGGGTATTGGAGAACCAACAAAAACAAGAAATGTTTCCACTCGCTAACAATGTTTCCACTCTTCCTGCCTTGTAACCATGTAACTGATATTTTGTTCTGAGTAGGCACAAAACAAGCCATCAGCACAAGGTTTCTAAGTCAAAAGCCAGTAATCTGCAGTGCCTGAATACATCAAATCACGCAAGAGGAGCATGTTTCTTTCGTGGTTGTAGGATGAGAGGTGGTGTCATAGAAAAGCAACATCTTTTTAGCTTCAGGTTCTCCAACCTGAGCTTATCCAAAAGTATTTTACAAGAAGAGTGCCTCATTCCTCTGTTCGCAACAGAATACCCTACACCACTAGACTTGGGATGCTAGGCTTAGACAACCTTGAACTACGCTGGCTAAGATTGGACTAAAGCATAGTACATAAAATCATATGTTACAACGTCTTACCAGTTAATGAATATTTCAGCTTTAACAACAACAACACAAGAGCACACAACAGATATAAATTTAATGAAAACCACTGCAAACTTGATTGCAGGAAGTACCATTTCAGCAACAGAGTGGTCCATGTCTTGAACTCACTGTCTGACTCTGTTGTCACCTGCTCAAACCCTCACTCCTTTACCTTAAACTATCCACTATTGACCTCATCCCATTCCTAAGAGGTCTGTAAGGGGTGTGCATAAGCACACAATTGTGCCTACCGTCCCTGTCCTATTGTCCCCAATTATTCATACCTATTTCATGTATTTATACTTATGTTTAATCTTATTTCTATTATATTGTAAGCGTATGACAAATCAAATAAACAATGAATTATATGTCTCAGAGTCAGCTACACCCAGGCAGTGCCAGACATATTAACTCCCAATAAATCCTTTTGAAGTTTTGGAAGTTTGGCTCGAGACTCAAGATTTAATTGGGATAACTGCTGAAGTCTTGACAACTAATTTTACTCCGCTCTAATTCTGGATTGTAGATATTTAAAGCTAAAATGCATAAAGACCAACTCTGAAGTGCTTATATAGCAACATAATATTAAAATAAATCAAATAACTTGTTCTTGGTTATATAAGAATAACTAGCAACTTTTCCCTGAAGGTTTTTTTTTCTCCCTTTGTGGAATCCCTTTCTGAAGGAGATAGGTGGTTCAGAAAGATTAAAAAATAAAATCAATTTAACAAGCAAAGTCTGAATACAAACCTCCAGCGACTCTTTTCCGTTTCCCAGATTTTGGATGATCCCATTGAGTTCTCTCCTCTAAATGACTGAAAGAATTGGAAAACATAACCTTAAAAAAAATCACAATGAAGTCTCTCTGTGTGTACAGTATGTACCTTCTAGTCAGTTTTAGACTAATAGCAATGTCTGGACAAGTCCCTGAAAATTCTTGGCAAGGTTTTTTGCAAGTGGTTAACAACCACTCTCTCGTTCCTCGGCCTGATAGGAAGTGGCCTAAGGTCACTCAGTGGTCTTTGTGGTTAAGGCAGGTCTGGAAATTCATGGTATTGTTCCAGCCTGATGCCTTAACTATTATCCCTAACTGGCTTCCTACTGGTATTTCTAGATTATGGTTAATAGTTAATTTTCTCATTCTCATGATATCTGTATTGGCGTCTTTTATCTGTGCTTTTGCATCTCACTCCAAGGTTTGGGCAATGGCAGGATAACTACAAACATGTCAACCCACATACTCAAGGATGTAATTTAGAAGGTTTATCACGATATCCCAAAACAAAGCATATCATTTTAGACACTTCCTTTATATCACCCTACAAGAGCAATCAATCAGCATTAGCAGAGAAATTGTACTTTGTTTTTGCATCGTTTTTTGATCCGGGACTCACGGATATATGAATTTCAGGATCAAGATTTCTCAACAATGGTCAGTTTGCCCACTAAATTCCAATCCACAATTCCAAGAGACAATTGATTTATATATGACATAAAGTAGCAGCACTTCCCTTCCTGGTGATCAATAAAAATTGTGGTGTTTGGATTTTTAAAGCAATGGTGTAAATTATGTTTTAGACTAGAGCAAGGGTGTAAATTATGTTTATACAAACAGAGGTGTGATGGCCAAACTTTAGGAACCTAAACCCAAGTGCATTGACACATGGCCTCCTCTCCTCTCCTAGCCTCTCTTCTCCTGGCACAGAGAACCAGTTGGGTCTAGGGGTCAAGACACCAGGCTAAAAATCAGGAGGCAGTGATTTCTAGTCCCGCCTTAAGCATGAAAACCAGCTGGGTGATTTTGGCCCAATCACCAGGACACTGAATTCTAGTCCCACTTCAGGCACCAAAGCTAGCTAGGTGACTTTAAGTCAAATATCAGGAGACAGTGAGTTCTAGTCCTGTCTTAGGCAAAAAAAAAAAAAAAAAANGACAAAAAAAAAAAAAAAAAGCCAGCTAGATAACTTCGAGCCAATCACCAGAAGATGGTGAGTTCTAGCCCCACCTTAGGCATGAAAGCAGACTAGGTGACATTGGGCCATTCCTCCTGTCTCAGCCCAACCCACCTCCCAGGAGTTGTTATTGTGGGGAAAATAGGAGGGAAGACTATTAAGTATGCTTGCCACCTTAATGAATGAATAATTTTTTATTGGCCAAGTGTGATTAGACACACAAGGAATTTGTCTTTGGTGCATATGATCTCAGCGTACATAAAAAGAAAAGTATATTCATCCAGAATCATAAGATACAACACTTAATAGGGTGCAAACAGACAATCAGATCACACTAGGAAAGCGTCAATACAAATCGACAACATACAAAAAACAACAAGAATAACAAAGTCAGGATAAAAGTAAGTTCCACAGCCCCACCTCCCACAAACTCCACCCACAGGAAACAGCTGGCAAATGGGCTTGTCAACCTGCCACTTTGCAACTCTGGCTTTGAGGAAGCATCAAAGCAGCATCTCCTGCATCCCCTCCCTTACCCCGCAAAAGGAGGGTGGGCTTCGTGCATCCCCTCTTTGGCTTCCTGAACCCCAAGAGCGAAGTAAAACCCCCTTTTTCCCAGCTCCCATCCTCCTCCTCCTCTTCCTCCCATTGGGAATCCCCTCTGCAGCCCCCGCCATCTTCTACTCCTCCCTTAACCTACCCGCAAACTCCCCCCCCCACACACACACAAAAGGGGGGGGGGCTTCGTGCATCCCCTCTTTGGATCCCTGCACCCCTCGAGAGATGCAATAACCCCCTTCTTTCCCAACTCTTCCCTTCCTCCTCCTCCCCCTCTGCGCCCCTCCATCCCACCCTCTCCAGCGCGCCCCACCCCAAAGGATGCTGCGGGGCTCACTTGGCGTAGTAGACCCAGCCGTCCTTGGTGGTGCGCTCCTCCCAGCCGGGCGGCAGCTCCTCCTCGCTGTCCGTGTCGTCCAGCCCGGCAAACTTCAGCGCCGCCATGCCCTCCTCTGCGCTGCGCTCCCTTGAAAAGCCACCTGCGCTCCCGCCTCGCTCACCGGACAGGCGCAGCCCCTTCCCACCGCCCGGAAAAGACGCCCCTTTCCGCCGGGGCCCCTCCAATCCCTGGACCGGGAGGCCGCGGGGCGGGCTGGGAAATGGAGTCTCCGGCTTGCCAAACGCACGTGGGGGAAATCAAACCAGCTGACCGGGAAGCCTCGCTGCTCAAAGCGGTGGTGGTGTTGTGGCTGCCGGGCCGTGCGCGCGGCTCTCGTCCCGCAGGCGATGATTTCATCTTGTCCACAAAATTATATTCTTAATGTTTTTTTTTTGGTTTTGTTTTGTTTTTTTTTGCGCATCCCTGCTTGAAAATCTGCAGTCTCTTAAAAATGGAAAGCAATTTTCACTGAGTGATGTAGGTTAGAGGTTTTAGAGAATAGAGAGAGAGAGAAGACTTTATTGGCCAAGTGCGATTGGACACACAAGGACTTTGTCTTGGTGTAAATCCTCTCGGTAGACATAAAAGCTAAAGATACATTCGTCAGGAGTCGAGAATCATAAGGACGCTTAAAGATAGTCATAGGGTACAATAAGCAATCAAATCATACTAGGAAACAGTCCGTATTATTGTGTTCTACGTAAGTTCTATTTGTTGGTCTGCATTTTAGCGGGAGTTTTGTTTGTTCCAATTGGCTGAGCAGCCTGACCGCAAACTATAAAAGAGAGCTGTCAGAGGGCATCAGCTGTTACCCATCAGCTGGCCAATTTGGCAGCATATTGGCAGACTCCGGTAACCTGTCAGTTTGTGACAATAAACATTGTTTCGTTCATCAATGCCTGCCTCAGCTCATTCTTAGAAATAATGTAATGGCGACGAAAGTGGAATGCCTGTTAAGAGAGACTGCTTCAAGGGCAATTCCGGGGGTGGTGCCCTACTTCGATCACGTGCACATTTCTGCCTGCAACAGAGAAGAACTTTTCATATGTCTCAGAAGGATCCTAGCCTGTTTCAAAACAGCAGGCCTTAAATTAAAGGAAAACAAATGCAAATTTGCAGTCGGCCATGTAGATTTTCTGGGATACCACGTAGATGCCAAAGGTATTCATTCAAAGGTAAAGGTAAGCACTATTAAAGTCAAAGGTAAGCGCTATTAAGGATGCCCCTACACCATCCAATAAGACTGAACTGCAAGCGTTTTTGAGGCTCCTGAATTTCTATAGCTCTTTTCTTCCACATAAGGCTTCTGTGGCGGAACCATTATATAGCTTATTGGATGTGAAGGCTTCCTGGTCATGGGGGCCCAAAGAAGAATTCTCTTTCAATGTTGCCAAAGCTCTGTTGTCATCTGACAGTGTGTTAATACAATTTGACAGGGATTTACCTTTGATACTTCGCTGTGATGCATCCCCTTTTGGGATAGGCATTGTGTTGGCACACAAATTGCCAAATGGCTTGGAAGCGCTGATAGCATATTTCTCCAGGACCTTATCAAATACTGAGAGGAATTATGCACAGATCGATAAGGAAGCCTTAGCAGCAGTCGCTTCCATCAAAAAATTTCATGAGTTCCTCTGTGGGCACCATTTTCATCTTGTGACTGATCACAAACTTTGATTAGGCATTTTATCTAGAGATCGTCCAAGTCCTATAGTGTTGTCTCCAAGAATGACTAGGTGGATAATATTCCTTGCTGCCTACTCATATACATTAATACACAGAGCTGGGAAACACCTTAGTCATGTGAACGCTTTAAGTCATTGTCCTTTACCAACCCTTGTAATTGACCCTGCACCATCATTAACTGTGTTCTCTTTGGATGATCAACAGTTACCTCTGACTGCAACAGATATTGCTCAGTGTTCATTGAGAGACCAAGTAATATTACAGGTTTTAGACTGGGTGAGAAGGGGTTGGTCTGAAGGAAAATTAGACACCAAATTATTACCTTTTAGAGCCAGGCAGCATGAGATGTCTACCCAGCAGGGGTGTTTATTATGGGGTTGCTGTGTAATTGTCCCTAGCAGGTTGAGGCCTGGGATAATTGATAGTTTACATGAAGGACATCCAGGTATTGCCAGAATGAAAGTACTGGCAAGGAGTTATGTCTGGTGGCCAGGCATAGACGCAGACATACTACTAGGGTAAGGACATGCCAGGCATGTCAACTATCGAGGCCTGCCCCACTAGCTGCCAATCCAGGAGAATGGGAATCAGCTAAATCCCTGTGGTCACAAGTCCACATAGATTTGGTGGGCCCTTAATTGTAGTGGACTCATATTCCAGATGGGTTGAGTTGTCCCTCATGATTCTACTACTTTGACAGCTGTCATAAAAGCGTTAGACCATTTGTTTTCAACTCAAAATGAAATGAAACTGAAATAAAAATGAAAGTAACATTAATTTCTTCAAAAGCAATTTTCACTGAATTATGTACATTAGAGGTTTTAGAGGATAGAGAGAGAATACTTTATGGCCAAGTGTGATTAGACATACAAGGAATTTGTCTTGATGCAGATGCTCTCAGTGTACATAAAAGAAAAGATACGTTCGTCAAGAATCATAAGATACAACACTTAATGATAGTCATAGGGTACAATAAGCAATCAAATTATACTAGGAAACAGTCAATATAAATCATTAGGATACAANTACAATAAGCAATCAAATTATACTAGGAAACAGTCAATATAAATCATTAGGATACAAGCAACAAAGTTACAGTCATACAGTCACAAGTGGGAATGGAGGGGTGATTAGGAGTGATGACAAGAATTACAGTAATAATAGTGCAGACTTTGTAATAGTTTTAAATGTTCCCATGACCACACAAATAACCAAGAAAATAAAAAGATTAAATTTATACAGATAGTGATCTATATATCAAATACATACAGAAATGATGTAAAAATCATTTTTTAAAATTTCTGCCTCAATCATTTTCCCAGAAGGGGTGATACTGGACAGTTAGAAAGGACGGGGAGGAGATGTTGTGGTGCAAAAACAAAAAACTAAGAACCTAATTGGTAGAGATTGCATGAGGCAGCCAGGCACAACCCCGGGTGGACAGACTGCAGTGGCTGAGTTTTATTTATTTATTTATTTTATTTATGTATTGCAAGATAATAGGTATAAGTATAAACATGAGTAAGAATACAGGAAATAGGTAATGAATGGAGACAATAGGACAGGGAGGGTAGGCACGACTGTGCACTTATGCAGTTCTTACAATAGAGCATCAGATTTGTTTTTTAATTTATCAAGCATGCATTTGATAATATATATAAGTATAAACATGATTATGAATACATGAAATAAATACAAATAAAAGGGAACATTAAGACAGGGAGGTGCACTTATGCACACCCCTTACAGACCTCTTAGGAATGGGATGAGGTCGACAGTCGACAATCTGAGGTTAAAGTGTTTGGGGTTAGTAGAAGAAACCACAGAGCCAGGTAGAGCATTCCAGGCATTGACCACTCTGTTGCTGAAGTATTTCCTGCAATTGAATTTTGGTGCAGTTTACATTGAGTTTGCATCTATTGTGTGCTCGTGTATTGTTGTGGTTGAAGCTGAAGTAGTCATTGACGGGTAGGAAGTAGTCATTGATGGGATTTCTTCCTTGACTGACTGTCAACAGTCGGAGTGGGGTGAGGTTTGGGGTCTGCATGTTATCAGCCCCTTGGAGATAGTCCAGGCAAGAAGCACCCACCATTTTACCTTGATTATGGGGTGACAGTTATAATAGAGTTTTTGCAAGTCTGAGAGCATTTTCTTCATCCCTCTGAGGCATAGTTTACTAGAAAAGTTATTAATATTCTAAATGTAGTGTACTGGTTAATTCTTTGGAAGAGATAGGTGCCAGTCACTCTCTTTATTTATCTGAAATGGTGTAGGGTTTCCTGCCTGAAGCAGGGGGCTGGACAAGGAGACCTCCAAGGTCCCTTCCAACTCGTCTAGTCTCCTTTAACCTAGTCCCAATCCATCTCACAGGCTGCAGTTAAGGGTTTAAGATGGGGAGAAACTCTGTGTGTGTGTAGGTTTGAGCAAAAAGAGGAAAGACAAGCTGTAAATTATTTATTTATTTATTTATTTGTTTGTTTGTTTGTTTCTCCTTAAGTTCCTCTGATTTTACCAATAACATTTTGTTTTACACTGACACATAGCAGCAGGGATGAAAATATAGCAGAAGAAATGTAATAACAGAGGATGCCACCAGATGGTGCGGCCTACAAACAAATGTAGTGGAATAGTCCTAGATTCCCAAGGTTATATATTTATTTACAAAGTACAATCATTCAATGCAAGCACAGAAATCAAACCATTTTGTTTTTGTATATTGAAAGTGTATTCAAAGTGGCTACAGGTTGTTCTTGACTTTTACAAGCACAATTGGGACAAGAACTTCTATTGCTGAGCAGTGCCATCGTTTAAGGGAGCCTTACTCATTTTTTTAAAAAAACTTTTTTTTACAATGTTTTTCATTTTCATATACTTTTCACATTTCTTTGTCTAAGGCATTACTGAAGATAAAAATAAGAAAATAGCAACTCCCTCCCTATTTTTTGTTTCATTTAATCAAAAGGATTTTAAAAATCAAAATCAGAGGAAATTAGGAGCTGGGCAGGCACTTAAGGAAACAAACAGAGATGCATATTTTTGCATCAAAGTGACTTACTCCTACAGAATGGTATCAAAGCAACACCCAATTATTTGCTTGGGACATCCAATTCTGTAATGATGGATGTTATTAGGGTAAAATGATAAGAGTTCTCCCCCAGATCAAAAGTATGAAATATTAAGTAACAAAAGACCTGGGTTTAAATTCACCCTTGAGTGTCTGTATTACTTATCCAAAACATAACACAGACCTGTGGTTTCGGGAATAAAATCCAGGGAGGTGCATACTCAAAGCCCTGTAATTTTTCTAAATTAAATTTGAATTTATGTGTCTGATCTGATGAAAATCTTAATCATAATTGTGTTGATTCTGCTTGTATTTTTCTTCTTCTTCCTAAAATCCAAAGAAAAGCTTCTCCTCTTTCTTGATGTGCAGAAAAAGGCAAAATTGCCATCAATCTCTGCATCTCAGCTGTCCTCCAATCTGATCATTCAAACATGGTAGCAGATAATCCATTCTGCTTAAAATCCTCAACCACTTGTCTGGAATGCTGGATTTTAGCTGCCAGGGCCTTAAAAATATCCTGACGATCCACAGCGATGGCCACCTTATAAATCAATTCTTCCATTGACTCCAAACCTTTCAGACCAAGATTAACTCCACAGCCTGCCACAGAGTGAGTTGAAAAATGAAAGGAAAATATATATATAGTTGTAGCAACGTTTCAGCAGAATCCCATCTGCCATCATCAGGCTTCTGTGTTGAGTTTGTATGTGGGTCAGAGTCTCACAGTCGTTGGTTTTAAATTTGAGGCAGGCCTATTGCTGTCGCAGGGTGCTTTTTTCCTTCATCCTGATTGGTTGGAAGTCTTGGTCTGTGTTTTATTGATTGGAGTTTGATTGAATTTGGTTTTCTGGTTTCTTCTGTCTGCTTTGTGGCTTTGATTGTCTGGCAACACTACTCTGTTCCTGTATGGAGCTTTCGGTGCAGCTTGGCTTTGAGCGGAAAGGACAGCTATTATCTTATAGGAAGCCAGGTTCACCTGGGTGCCTTGGTGGGGGGTGTTAGTTGGAAGGCAACAGAGGGAATCTGTTTGTGCTCAGGTGTTTTTCTGTTGTGTGTAGATCTTTCTATTTGAGAGTGCAGGTCCAAATGAATGACAGTCTTGGAAAATCACTCTCTCATTCATGCTTTCAGATTTTTCAATCTCTATGGCTTCTGATGATTCTGTGTGGGGTTTCTATAGGGCTAGGGTTTGGTGGCCATTGAAGTTAGTTGTGACCTGTGTTTCATGTGTTGGACGAGTGAGGAGGTGTGTTCCACGCTTTTTTACTGCATTTGTTGTTCATCAGCGGGTAACTTATTCTTCTATGGTCTGTCAATGTCCTCTCGGATATTATCCCACGTCATGTAGTACTTTTAAAGTTGTAGCAAGTCAGCAGAATCTATCTGCCATCAATCAGGCTTCTGTATTGAGTTTGTAAAGAGATGATTCCACAGACTGTCAATCATTTGGAAGTCCCTGGCACTCTCAAATAGACAAATTTCAAATACAAAAGCCTGATGATGGCAATGAATTCGCTGAAACGTCTACAACTTAAACGCACTACAATGACGTTGGGATAATACCAGGAGCTGAACAGCACCACAAGTAAGATACCCGCAAAACTTAAAAAAACTATAGATAGATAGATACAGATAGATAGATAGATAGATAGATAGATAGATAGATAGATAGATAGATAGATAGATAGATAGATAGTTTTTTTCAGAATGGACCAATGCTTCTGTCGTGTTCCAAGATAGCCAATAGTTATTTTCTTAACTGCCAAGCATTATTTTCAATACAGACAACCAAAGATTGTAATTAATGCAGTGATCAATATGAGCTGTATTTATAGAGACTGGTAGGCTGTGTAAAAAAATATGGGGGTCCCAAATTCCCACTCAAAAGAGGTTTTTTGGAAGTATGGGTAGTCCTCATTAACCAACTATAGTGGAGACCAGCAAACAAAAGCAAACAATTTTCCTTACACAAAAGCTCAAGGAAAGAAAAATATTACACAATAATATATTAAAAAGCAATCAACCCCTCCCACCTCTGTGTAATTATAACTATAGTGTTTAGTCACAAAAGAAAAGAAAAGAAGAATTAGGGTTGTCATGACAGCAGTATTCCAGTATTTGAGGGGCTGCCACAAAGAAGAGGGGGTCAAATTACTCTCCAAAGCACCAGAGGGGCTGGACAGGAAATAATGGTTGGAAAGTAATCAAAGAGAGAAGCAACCTGGAATTGAGGAGAAATTTCTTAACAGTGAGGACAATTCACCATTGGAAGAGCAAACGTAGGCACTCTATCACTGGAGGATTTTTAAGAAGAGTCTAGACAGTATGATGACCAAGGGTGGGATACAAAAGCAACAAAGTCACAAAAACAGGTGAAGTCCCTTTAATTTCTTCAACTTGGCTTTAAAGGTCCAATTATCATTGACTGGAGAAAAAACTCTCCCACAAATAATTGCGAAAAGGAAGAACTTCCCTTCAAACTCAAAATACATATAAATTAGAAATAGAAAAAAAGAAAACACAAACCACACTGAAGAATGAATTAGACAAGGCAGAATAAGGGCTTGAAGACGTCCACAGATATCGAAATGCACACACTGGGAAGGACGGCAGAACTCAGATAAGAACTGACAGACTATAAATATTTTCATGCTTTGCTTCCAGCATTGGCCCATGTGCACTTTGTCCTTTTAAACAGTCCTCAAAGCTACAGACCATGAAGGGGATCAAGGCCCTTTCCTCCCCCAAAGACCATGCCATTCACATTTCTCCCTTATCCGTTCCTCCCTGTGTGCCCTAAAATGAAGAGGGGATGGGCCTGGGTCTTCCTCTGAATGCCCAGCCAGCCTGCGCCCTCCAGTTTCCTCCACAACCTCCGAAGCCACACTCCCACTCCCTGTCAGCTGTTCCTCCTGTCCCTCGGAGTCAGATTCTAACAGGGGCATGACTGAAATAGTATAGTTCTCCTACTTGAGCAAAGGGCTGGACTAGAAGACTTCCAAGGTCCCTTCCAACTCTATTCTAAATTCTAATTTCATTTGACACATCTTCAGAAGTTCCCGGTTGCCTAACCAAATTGCTGATTAAACACTCTGAAGATAATTTTCCATCCCACTCAGTCAGGCAGGGAGGGTATGTTGTAGAGCCTGTCAGTTAAGAATTCTGACTGGCAGAGTCCGGGAAGACTTTCTGAAAATTAGCCTATTCTGTGCCACATTCTCCCCATAGAGATAAAGCAGGCCCCCATTTTCCCGTGCTCTCAGAAATATCTAAATAACATGGTTTTGACATCTTGATGCTGCCTCACAGAGGATCATAGAGACTTGTGGCTGGTCAGCACCTTGAAGGACCATCCCTCTGCCTTTTTAACTTTGAATTTTAACTACCTTTGCCTCCCAATATAATTTATATATTATAAGAGAAGGCCTGTGGTGGAGTTAAAAAAGGGACCAGTCTAGAATTTCTACATAGCAAACTGATCCAACCTCCCTTGAATTCCTATTGACCCTTATTTGATTCCTATCAGGTATTAACCATTAATTGATACCTGTGCTTTTTTTTTTTTTAGCAATAAATNCTTATTTGATTCCTATCAGGTATTAACCATTAATTGATACCTGTGCTTTTTTTTTTTTTAGCAATAAATCAGTTTAATTTGACTTTCATGTGTGGACCTGATCTTTTGTACCTAACATGTATATCTTTAACATTTTACTTGTATACCACCTGGAATTGCTCTGTGAGGGAGATAGGTGGTTTCTACATTTGATATATAAATAAATGTATAATCCACTGGTTATTAGACAGAAAATCTGACCTGTGTCAAAATTCAGCATTCTGGCTGCTTCACCTTCAACATTGACCACAATTTTGTCCTCCGCAAGGAAAGCAGTTGTGACCCGTCGATGGGACAGCACAATTTCAAAGAATCGGTGACTGCACTGTATACAATGGAGCATTGGTTCCCCAATTCATGGCTCAATGTCCATCTTATAAGCATTGAAAGACTGCTGGAAGATACTTTTCATTATCTGTTAGCAAGAGAAAGCCAGGTCCAAAAGCATAAGTGCCCTGAGGGCAACCACATTTCCTGAAATGATTTCCCCTAGGTGCAGAAAACACAACACATTTTTGTTGGGCATGCCCAAAAGGGTTGATCATTGATTCAAGTTGACTTCTTTACAGAAGACACTGTTTGGTTCACCATCACAAGACATGTTAAAGACATCAGGATTTGACAGTTGACAAAACACAAATGCAGCAAGCATGCTCAACCATGGTATATTAAATAAATCAAAATGGATTGATGCAATCTATAACCTATTATGTGTATGTGTGTGTGACTTCAAATCTACACAGTAAATGGATCGTTCCCTGAAGTTTGCGTGACAAGATAAAGTTAAAACTTCTAGCTGAAGGAAGTTAGACTTCTCTCCCATGAGTTAGGTCTTTTCAGGTCTTGAAGGCATCTTCAGATAGCAATAGCAATAGCAATATCATTTAGACTTAGACTTATATCCCATTTCATGGTGCTTTACAGCTCTCTCTAAGCAATTTACAGAGTCAGCCTATTGCTCCCAACAATCTGGGTCCTCATTTTACCCACCTCGGAAGGATGGAAGGCTGAGTCAACCTTGAGACAGTGAGAATTGAACTGCTGGAGTGAGCAATGAGTTGGCCCTGCAGTACTGCATTCTAACCACTGCACCACCACAGTCTAAGAAAAAGTAATAGGCTATATTCCCAACAGCTGGGAATATAGATACTTAACTTGGAGGACAGGATCCTGAGTCCTGAAGTGTAGGCAGAGGGACCCTGTACCTACTTACAACAGAGATGTTTCATATACAGATAGTCCTTGATTTAAAACCACAATTAAGCCCAAAATTTATGTTGCTAAGCGAGACATTTGTGAAGTGAGATTTGCCCCGTTTTATTATCTTTTTTGCCACAATTTTTAAGTGAATCACTGCAGTTATTATGTTAATAGCACAGATGTTAAGTGAATATGGCTTTGCTTGTCAGATGGTCACAAAAAGTGGTTACATGACTCCAGGACGTGCAAATATTATAAATATGAGCCAGTGGCCAAGCATCTGAAAATGCAGGTGCTGCAATGGTAAGTATAGAAAATAGTCATGTTATTTTTTTTTTCATTGCCATTGTAACTATAAATAGTCATTAAATCCAGGACTACTGTAGATTCACATTGTTAAATATTGTAACAACACAGCAATTTCTCTAAGGCTTTGTTTACATAAGGATGGTCTGTCTATTTAAGTGCTGTTATGTTTGGTCCCTGCAGTATAGTTTGCTGGAATTTTTGAAATTCTCTACCTCGGCTTCAGCTGTTGACCTTAGAAACTGGTGAGATTGGCTAAAATTTATTCAAATTTAAAACCAGAATGTTGGAAATGTAAAAAGAAACCTGGTACTTACTTTCACATATGGCCCAAAAGTGAAGGAATTTTGGAATAAGATAAAGATCTGGTAACAGGAAATAACAAGTCTAAAGATGGTACCCTGAAATGTTTTTACTAGGAATAACTAAAGGTGAATATACAAAAGAGATTGAATGTTTGATGATACATATTTTAACAGCAGCTAGGATACTATATGCTTAAAATTGGAAATTAAATAGTACCTCCACAGATGACATGATCATTAAAAAAGTATTTTATCTCTTTGGTGCTGAGAGCAAAACAGTTGCACTAGATACTCACAGTAGAATTGAGGGTATGATGTAGGAACTTTATAATCTTGGAGTCAGAAGCAGGACAAGCCAAAGCCAAAAACGATTGCGGAATGTGCCATGGATTTTGAGATGGAATGCGGTTTTTGGAAATTCTGATTTTATGGCTAATTTATCCATGCCTTAAGCAGAGAGATCAAAGTACAAATTATGAGCACGGATCTCTGGAGTTGGCACCTGTGGTTTCCAAAAGGGAGAAGAAACAGAAGTCAGTTGCATGTTTGTATATTATAAAAGCCTGCTTTGCTTTCTGAGTTTAAGACTGCCTCCCCACATCTCATTATATCCTCATAACAATCTTGTAGTGCAGGATAGTTTGAAAGAGAATAGAATCATTTAACTCAACATTTCTCTAAGACACTTCAGGAGCAAGTGGAAACTTCAGGCTTAACACTAACCACTGCAATATAATATCTAATCTATAACACCCAAAGTAAGAAAGGCATTATTTTGAAAGTTGATTATTTTTTTCAATTTCAGAAATGTCCCATTTATTAAATAATGAAAGAACCCACTCTAGCTAATGGTGTCCTACTCCTACTGCCTGAACTTTTAAAAATATTGACTGATATTTATATTGAAGTTAAGTAGATTCTGCGTACAAAGATTGTTGTATTTTTCTTCATGGAGACTGATTGGTCCACCTTTGTATATGTGAACATAATTTTGGATTCTGAATCTATTCAAATCAGCTCCATTCTGATGGAGCTACATGGGTTCAAAGTATAATTTTTCTGAAATATGGTTCAGAATAACCCCACAATTTATAATTTGCTATTTCCAAGAGAGCAGGAGCAGAATTATTAGGTTATAACTATAAGGAAGAAGGTTCGGATTAAATATTAATTCATAACTGTACCAGCTAACCACCATTTCCCCAAACTGCCACTGATGTGAGAAATACTCCAACGAATACTGCACTGCATTGAAAAGCACTGTTGATGATCTATAAGGTACTATCCAAGTCCATAATTCTGATTCTACTTCTACTTTGAACCAATTTTTATCAACCCTACAGAATCTATTAAGTACCAAAGAACATTCCTGAATTATGATTACCTGTCCTTGATCAGGTCTCTCCATCACTACATTTGCTCCATAAGCACTGCAAGATTCCATAGTGTATTCTGGGTTGATTCCAAGGATTGCACTTGATTCACCACAGATTCCATTAGCTAAGACAATGATCTTTGACCAATCAGACATTAAATCCTTTTTTAAAAATTCAATTGAGAACTAAAGAAGAGATGGAAAGACAAAGCTTGACCCACATTTCACATATAATCCCCAAAAATACAGTTTGGGAATATTATGGTTCTGTCTTGCCAAGATGTAAACAGAAACAACAAATCAACCCAAATGAAAAATATATTTTCAAATCCCCTCCACCAAAAATGGAAAAATTAGATTTCTCCAACGTAGAATGAAAAATAATTTATTTTTTCCCTCACACAGGTTTTATACAATTACAGGAAAGTCTTTTTATTACTGGTTCTTATACTCAACTTTAATTGTAAGCCAACAAAGCTTTCCTTAGAGTACATGTGTGTTTTAATCATAGCCAAATACCCTTTGTTTGGGTTTCATTTATGGAGCCATTTATCTGTCCATGTACAATAATAATTAACTGTTTCAGTTTATAGATTGTCTCAATACCAGGTTAATATTACTTAATCATGGAAGTCTCCCTGGACCTGTCAACTTTATGCCTGATAAAGAAAGCAAGCTGTCATATTCTGGATGTACTTTTGAATGAATCAGACATAATTCATGAAGTGGGAATCATGAATGTTATGTTTATTTTGATTTTTAAAACTGCATGGAATTTGTTTAGGTTTGGGAAGAATAAACATAATGTGTAATTAAATTAAGCATGCGTGTTTATTTCTGTCCTTTAAACAGGACTTTGCTTCAGACAGGATGTAAACATTCTAAGATATACTGTAGCCTTGTTATACTTTTCAATTGGAATTGGAAACTCTTTTCCCAAAAATAAATGAACAAGCGTGTTTCCTTCCTCAAAAGATGATTCACACCAGCAGTCACCAACTGGTGGTCTGTGGACCACTGGTGGTCCGTGAGAAAATGTTGATTGTCCACAGAAAAAATTATTTGCATTTTTTATATTGCACTAAATCAGGAGTCTTCAAACTACGGCCTCTGGGTTGGATACATGCAATGAACATGCAGAGTGTCTCCACCTTTGGGGTCTTTTGTGAAGGTCAGGGGGCAGAAATTCTGACTTAGGGTCTGCTTCAGCCTCCTGGTGCAGGGCTTTGGGCGAAGGCTGAAGTGCCGCTGGTGGCAAAGAGCTGGAGGGCCTTGTTCTACTGGACTGCATCATGTGCAAGAACTGGCTGACCATCTAAGTCTACTGAGCCTCCAGGTGCGGGTACCTGGCCTTGCATTCCTGTAGGTCTTCCCTCTGCTTGGAAAACCTACGTAGAGGCCAGCAAGGCACCCTTAATATAAATGACATCGAGTTGGCAATGCCCACCCAGCCAGTCATTAGGCAGATCATATTAGTGATCCACGGGACTTAAAATTATGAATTTAGTTACCCCTGAGGTCCAAAAGGTTGGTGACCCCTGATTTACACTGAGAAGAAATACCAGGGAAACTGGGATAGCAGAGCCCAGTAAATATTGCGAAACTTTTTAAAGAACTTCGAAACCAGCAAGGTTGACTGGTTGGCTGGACCGAGGGCATCAACATAGTCAGAAGCTATACAGTACAATATAATATCCTCACTTCCACCACCCCACCAAAATAAGCATGGACAACTGTGGCCACAGCGTTCATGTTTTGAGGCTCCTCAACAAACTGCATATGATACATGTTCATCTCCTGTTTATGTGCAACCCTCAGCCATCAAGAGTTTGTCCTTCTACAGTATCTTCTAACAGCAGGATCTCTGCAATGACTGGCCATTAAACTGGTCTACAAATGGGGTGGAGGGAGACATGCACAAATGCTCAGAGACATCTATTCTATCTTTGTCTGGATGGCCTCCTCTCCCTCACTCACCTTGGTTCCCAGCAAGATCCGGAGAGCCGCTTGCCTCGTGTACTGCTCCAGAATGCTAAGCAGCTGCTCCTGGAAGTTGCCCAGCTTGGTGAAGAAATGCCCCTTGTCCCAGTAGCCTTCCAGGTTGCCGAAGTCCACCCCCAGCCCCAGCAGGAATTGGATGCTGCGGAGGTCGAGGGCGATCTGCTGGGACCAGCACAGGAGGGTGGCATGGGGACACATGTCCAGCAGTGTCAGCTTCAACACCTTGCCCGAGTGGACAGCAACCAGGGCAGCTGTCAGTCCCACCAGGCCAGCGCCCACCACCAACACTGAGACCTTTGCTCTGCTGCAGCGCATGGCGTCCACACTTATAGCGCCAAGGCCAGCATTGTACTCAGCCCGATCTCCACCAACAGATGCTCAAACTCTGAAGTCTCCAGGCCATTGCCCTGCATTTGCAGCTGAGTTATGGGCAATTCCACCCGGCCAGGTTTTAATGCCCTGGTGTGCCTGTTGAGCTGACCTTATCATTGTTCCTTTGAGGAAGGAAAGAAGGCAAAACCTAACTTTGTAACTTCTTTAAGGAGGCACCTACCAGTTTGAGCTTCTGAAAAGGGAATAGGTAAGGAGACCCAAAGACACTCTATTCCTGACCTGACTACTGAACTGACTTGTGTTCTGGGCTCACACCATTATTATAAGTTGTAAATTAACCCCATCAGTTGAGTTCACACCACACAGTAAGTGATAAAGTAACTAAACAGGCTTAAAATTAACCCAGCTGAGCCAACTGTGCCAAAGTAGCCTTCAAATTTTAAACCCACTTAAGCATAATGTGCAAACACAGACTTATGGACGTAATCAACCTGGATTAACTCATCAAGTACAATGATTCCAATTGGTTTCACACAACATTCTAGATTAGGTTAAAATGAAATTTGTAGTTCATGGTACAACATGTTGTGGTACAGCCTTATCTCTGTATTTGATTAAACCCAGCCATCACTGTTAAGACTTCTTATGAATATCCTGAATGCAATTTAATGCACGCCACACCAACTCATAGCTGCAGCTTGGCTTTTTACCAAGAATAAAGTGGAAAGGAATAAAATAGAAGGAGAGTAACTGGAGCTTGTTGCAAGATATTCTAAGGATATGTTAAAAGTGAAGGAACTTTAACAAATAAAGGAAGATTGAAAATGAAATTGCTATTATATAATTTCAACTGATTTATTTAACGTGTGTGTGGAAGGGGGAGAGAGAGAGAGAGGGAGGGAGGAAGGGGGAAGGAGGGAGGAGGGAGGGAGAGAGAGAGAGCTCAAAGGCTTTTGGTTTAATCATTTTCCTATTTTATGACTACTGGTTTTAGTGTGATTGTGAGAAATTCCAGATATTTAAGGTAGACAAGCGTATAAATCTTTAAATAAAAAAACAAACCAATAATTAAATGCTGTTGAAAATAACTTTATTAAATTTTATGAAGTTTATAGAAAAAGATCTATCTATGCTAGCAGTAAAGCATGTTGGGAGATTACATTTCAGAGGCAAGGGTTGTCCAGATCTACTATTATCTATTGATTGACAACTTAAGATGCTATTCAAGACTACAAAATTTATTTTTTGTCTTTCTACAATAATTTTAAACATTCATTTTTACAGGTGAAAATCTGTCTCAAACATTAGAAATCTTTCCCTGGTTCCAATATAACAAGAAAGTAAAGATCTTAAACTTGGACTTTAAAAGTAAAATATTCCACAAATGTTATACTGTCCTTTCAAGGACAATGCAAAATTACAATCTTCATTAGATCGATGGGACAGTGAGTGGATCAAACCAAAGTGTTTAACCAAGATATAAATTCATTTCCCAAGAAATAGGGTGGTCAGTCAAGATTCAGATCAAAAGCCAGATTGTAAAATTTGAGCTGGGTTAGAAAAGAGAGATTTAAGCAACTAGAGAAAATTACAATGAATCAGAAGCAAAGTAATGTAATGAGAAGACCATTATCTGGAAGCAGAATGTATCTCACTGGTTTAATTAAACAAAGCTGAATGTATCTCACTCTAACTAGACAAGGGATCTTAGGAGCAAGTCTGCTACAATTCAAGTCCATCAAATCCATGTTCAAATAGCAGGCTAGTAAAACTCCAGAAACTGCAACTCAACTGCCTATCTGCAATCATTCTATTTTGCTTTCTCCAACTAGTGGCTGAATGAGCAGCTAAGAATTTCAATCCCAGAATTTGCAATAGATATTTTCCTCAAAGTTGGCCAGTCTCAAAAGAGGACTAAGGGATCAGGAATTCACAAATGTAATGTTTGACAGTGCGGCAGACGTCATCCACCCATTTTCCTTGACCTGGCTGAGAAAACAAGACACAGTTCTCACGCTTCCCCCCGTTGGGTTGTGAACGGTCCCAGTTGAAGTAGTTCAAGACCATTCCATTGACGTCCACAAATTTTCCCTCATTTACCATGTCAGTGACACCGAGCCAAAACTCTGCCACCCCTGGTAAGCCCTTCTTGCTGTATTCTTTTAGGGCTGTGGTTTCATCTCCATCTCTGGGAATAGCAAGGGTCCCACCTTTGGCTATGCAGTCTTCGTTGGCTTCGTGGAAATGTTTTGCACCTTCAGAGACCAGGTAGCATTTCTTGTGGATCTTTGTTCCACGAAGACAGACTGTGAATGGAATGAAAAACACACAGGGAATAGAGAGAGTCCTCAACTTACAACCACGATTGGTATCAAAATTTCCATTGCTATGTCTGTGATGACCTGGGGTGTGGCACAAAGGCAACACATTCAGATAATCAGCAGGAGTCCCTTTATTATCTCAAATTTCACCCCCAATGTCCTGGTTACCTTCTGACTGTAGAAACACTCTCCCAGGAACAACCTTTGGCTGCAGAGAATCAAATCCAAAACATGGTCAACAAAAACTGTCAATATAAGTCTAATGAAGGCAAAATGAAGTAATTAGTCTGGCAGGGCAGGAGCAAGAATTCCAGGCACATGAAGGCACAGCAATAACTCCACACAGTTGGAAAGATGCCAGGAACCCAGATAACCAAAGTCAACACAAGATAAATTCACATTTGCTCCCAGCAGCTGCCGCATTCAGCATGCATCTCTTTTAAACTCTCTGCCCAGTTGTGGCTAATGAAGGGAATCAGGCCCTTTCCTCACCTGTAAGCCATGCAACCCACATTGCTCTCTTCTCCATTCTTCCCTGCATGCCTTAGGATGAAAAGGGAGTGGGCCTGGGTCTTCCTCTGAACTCCCTCTGCCTTCCTTTATCTCTACCCTGCTTTGCCCAGCCAGACTTTGCCTTTCCCCAGTTTCCTCCACAGCCAAGGAGGCTGTTCCCACTCCCTGTCTCCCACTCCCTGTCAGCTGTTCATCTTTCTCCTCAGATTCAGACTCCAACAGGAGCCAAGTGGTTATTGAGCCACACACAATTTTATGAATAAGTGACTTTCTTGGGATAGAAGGCGTATTTTTACCCATTTTGCCTGGAATAGTAACATTACGGTTCTTTTTTCCTTGAACCACTGTCATCAAAAAGTGCTTCCTTTTGGCCCTTCCAAATCTCCTTCATTTTTGCTTCATCATTGTACAAGAAAAAAATACTTTCCATTGTCCTAACTATACTTTTTATACAAGTTTTATTGAAGTCCTTTCCCTCCACCAAGTTAAAAACACTCACTAGTTGTAATCTGATCTCTAATCCCATGAACATTTTAATTACTCTTCCATCACCATGATAAAAGGTAATTATCTCAGAATCATCATATAAAAAAGAGAAAAACCAATTAAACCATTGGAGAAACCAATTAAACAATTCATGAAAAGTACTGTCTAGTCTCTTTTTTAAAAAAAAAACATTCAGAGATGGAGAACCCATAACTCCATGGATAGACTGTTCCATTACTTTCAGGAAATTTTTCCTGATTACTTAACTAGTTACAGGCTCCATTCACAAATGGAATTTAAGCATAGTTAAAAGACTTAATAGCTTCATTCACAACATATTTACTTTAGAATGTCAATTTCAGTTAGTATTTTTTGGCTTAGTATACTAGGTAAACCCAAACTGTTGGGTTATTTTATGCTTCAATGGACAGAATGAACCCAGAAAATAAATTAGTTCAATATTCACTTTAAGTGTATTATGTGAACAGAGTAATACCTATCTTCTGTTTGCCAGAATTGAAGATGGGAGAGGAAGGAAGGGAAATGCATGAAGACATAATTAATGACTACATTAAGATGCTATATATTTCCCCAGTTTATTTCCTCTATTTTGCCAAGCAAGTGAGTATATTTCCAAATAAAGTCCTGGCTATATCTTGCTTCTTAAAAAAAAAAAAGAGCAGATAGACATTATGGACCCAGAGATATTGTTAGAAATTAAATATGATACTGGAGGGATCAGAGGTCCTTTTGAGCACCAAAGATGAATGTTTTGGAGCAGATGACATCAAGCTTGCTCAGCCTGCAAAACATACATTGAGTCTCCATCCTTCTGTAAATCTTTTTTTTTTTTTAATTTCTGTAAATCTACAGAGTCATGTTATTCCTCTGTCAGAAGATTTGGTCTTGAAGGCAGTATAGAAGGGGTGGAGGAGATAAAAGCAACTTGTGAAGTTTTATTTGTACTATTTCAGCTTGAAAAAAAGAGTCCCTTCTGGTAGACCTCACTGGCTTCTCAGTAATACCACAAAAGAAAAGAAGTGTCTCTATATTGACATCAGAGTGGGCAGAACTAGCAGGAAATAGAAGTCTCCTTGGCTGTTCATGGAATGCAAGTTCTGTAGCCTCCACTGATTTAATCTTGCAGTCTGCCAAAGTAAAGTCCACTCTCTGCTCAGCCAATAAATCCCAGACCAGGGATGCTCCAAGGGTATTTTAAATCACCTTTCAGCATCCCACTGTATGAATAGCTTTTAGTGCAACAGGAAATGAAATCATATTTGCCATAGTCTCCTCCCCTTCCCCATATTAAAACTCTACCAGTACTTAAGCTCAGGTAGCAATTAAAAAATAGATCATAGAGAAAGGATGCTTCTCACAGCCTTTTCTGGAGGTAAAAGAAAACCACGCCAGAACTTACCTGTTTGTAAGGCTTGCATTTCTTTCAGAGCATTTACCTCTTTCCAAAGTTTGTCAATTTGACTCTTAAGGCCACCATTTTTCTCTTAAAGAGGTAGAAATATGCATATTAGTACATTAGTAAGACTGGATTATCAATATTGTTTGAACCCAGACATATTATTTTTTGCATACGCACATATGACTTTTGATATTCTTCATTATATACAGGGGTGGAAACCATAGCAATATAATCCTAAAAAGGTTATTTAAAGTTGCAGACTGATGCAGCATGATGCCTGCATGCTCTTAAATAGCATTTTAGGGCCAGATCTTTGTACAATAATAAACAGTTGCAATTCTACAGATAATTATCTAACACAAACATTATTCAAGTTTGATTTTGTATGAATGTATGGAATATGTATGTGTTTGTATGTGTATACACTATTGATAGATAGATGATAGATAAATGATAGAAAGATACAGAGAGGGAAAGAGAAAGAGATATATAAACACTTATATGACTATCATACTTTTTTTAACCTACTGCACTTTATACAAATGAGTCCTGTAGTCCTATTTATCCATACAAAATCTACATCTATAGGCCACACATTGGAAGAAAGTCTAACCAGGTCTTCAACTCATTGAATAAATGGGCCATATATTTCTTTTCAAAGATGCAGTATCAGTCTTTTAGCTATAATAGGGACATGGAAAAACCATTTATATTGTCCAATGCTCAAATTCCCTTGTCCTAGGTGTGTAATTCAAAACAGTATTATCCTCTGACATTTTTACCTTTTTGGCTCCATCACTTACCTTTTACTCTCCGCTTGGCGTGCTTATTTGTCTTGAAAGGGGAAGCTTGGGCAATCACTAGATCCAGCAAAACTATGGCTATGAAAAGGAAAATCAGACTCTCTCCAGGCTTCATGACTCTTCAGATGGTGAGCAAGAACACTCAGTTAGCAATTCGGAGAGTTTCACATCCCAGTACAACTTCCCTGTGGCTACCTTTATAAAAAGTGCAGTGAGGAATTGGCTCTACTTCTTGTTTATGAAATGAATGAAATGTCTCATCAGGCTTCATCATGAAGTGCCCTGTTGTTCTTAGAATAACGAACACCTCCCTTCTGACTCCCATTTCCTGTCAGGTCTGGACATTCAGTGCATCAGGGTTGTTAACCCAAGGCTAACTTGCAGCTTTGGAAGAAATGAGTATGAATAAATAGACCCTTGGGATAGCTGCCTTTATAATAGGAGGCTGGCACTTGGAGTCCTTGGGCCAAATGCAGCCATTGGCTAAATTTCATAGGAACCTAAACTTGAATTCAAAAGCTGTCAATGCATAATCACCCCTATTCTCAGCAGCTTGCCATATACAAGGAAGAAAGAGGCAATTCGGTTTTTGTAATGGAATTGTTGAAGTTTGGGATATCTTACCTGGTTCAGTTATCTCAGCCACCAACTTTCACAGTGTTAATTCTAACTTGATTTCTGAGGACTTCACTCTATATTTAAGGTAAAGGCTCCCCTTGCATGTACGTGCTAGTCATTTTTGGCTCTAGGGTTTAAGAGCCAAAGAGCCAGCGCTGTCCAAAGATGTATCCATAGTCATGTGGCCAGCATGACTAAATGCTGAAGGTGCATGGAAGACTGTTGCCTTCCCAGCAAAGTGGTCCCTATTTTTGTACCTGCATTTTCACATGCTTTCAAACTGCAAGGTTGGCAGAAGCTGGGACAAGTAATAGGAGCTCATTCCGTTACGCGATGCTAGGGATTCGAACCTCCAAACTGCTGACTTTTCTGATCGACAAGCTCAGCGTCTTAGCCACTGAGCCACTGCATCCCTAATCACTCCATATTTAAGAGACAGCTAACCGAGCACTAGAGTGCCTATTGTCCCTGTCATATTTTTTTTTGTTTAAATTTGTAATTTTTGTTTGATGAATGAATTAAAAGAAAAAAGAAAAACCAGGGGTCTTGAGGAGAGGAGAGAAGTGGGAAGTGAAATTCATGTGTCCAAAAAAGAAATGAGCACTTTATATATAAATGCATGAGTAGACATAAACATTTATAGAAATATGCCTCCATCTATTTGCAGATTTCAATCGTGATTTAGAATCGAAAATGCATCCAAATTGTCCAATAACTCTGACTCCTAGCAATTTCATTTATGTCATTTTCTTGGCAAAAATATCAGAGGGTTCAACATATTTCCTGGTTGTCTCATATATATATATATATATTTGTGCTGTTTAGCTTCCTTCGGGTATTATCCCACGTCACTGTAGTTCTGTTAAAGTT
>BHFT01030430.1:0-19655 GCA_004320025.1 Laticauda laticaudata | reverse complement strand
AGAGAGAGAGAGAGAGTGTGTCTTTTAAGCCATATTTATTGCTTTAATTTAATTTAACTTAATTTAATATGAAGCTTCCTGCACTGTCCCCAGTCCCATGTACTTATTGTGGAAACTTCAGAATGCCATTTAAACTCTACTCACTGATTTTTGGACAAAAAAAGTTAGAAAAGTTAGAACAAAAATAGGTTTGATGTCAGAATATAAACAGGATGCTGCCAACTGAAGTGTCAGCCCAAACATAAATAGGATGAAGAACTTGGCCAAATCTTCAATGCAAAAATAACAACTCGAAAAGCAAATAAGTCTGAATGAATCCTGAAGGTTTGGGTGCAAAGTGTTCCTTGAGTGGTAGTAAGAAATCACCAACACCATATTTGCAGCATGCTCAAAAGGTATAAAAATATTTTGAACATTACAAACCAGCTGCATAATTTTGAACTCAAGAACCAACATATGGTGCCATCGAAAGTCATCTATTATACATAAATCAACAGGACAAAAAACCATTTATAAAATATATAAATAGCTACAATCCAGCTTTGATTTATATAGGCTATAAATAGCTACAATTCAGCTCCATTTGAAAGTAAGCATTCTTTTTAAAAAATGAACATTTCTTTCCCCTGCATTATAATGCTATAAATCTTAGTGCAAGGCAGATTTTAATGCAGTAATCTTTATGCAATGTGATTTTAAAATGTGATTTTAACATTCTGCTATTCAGAGAACTTAAATATTGAAAATAAAAATCCTAACTGCAATTTAGGATTTCAAGGTTACAAACATAACTTTATTTGACTTTTTAAGTTAAGGATAGCAGAAAAGAACAGCTGCAAATCACATTGAAGTATTCATTATATCTACAGCATTTATTGATCATATTTATATGCTCTCCATTCCACAAAATATTAATATAATAATGGTTTCAGTCTTGACCTAAGTACTTAATATTAAATAACTCCATTTACTAGTACTTAGTGTGTCCATGTGTCAGTGTGTGGAATTGAGGAAATAAGACAGATAAGGCAAATGTAACAAAAATTAAGTGAAAATTAGAAAAAAAGGTCCCTTTTTGGACGTTTCTTATTTTGGAATATTTGTAAGTATATATATTCAATAAACAAATACAATAAAAATTCTGCTTCCCTTAAAAGCCAGCAACCTTTCTCTATGCCAAGCAGATATATATGAGGGCTTTCAAAAGCAAACTGTCCATTAAAGGAATGACTATACCACTTTTTATTTATATCATTACATTGCCTTTCAAATAATACAGAGGTGGAAATGATTTATTTGGGTATAAGTAGCCCATTTTCAAATCTTTCTTCAGACCTGAATTTCCTTGCATTAACTTACTCAGTTCCAAAGTTCATAAAAAAATTTGATAGAACCTTTCCAGATGAACAAATGGTATTAAATAGCATAAACTCCCCATGTACTTTTGTTAGTCTCAAAAGATGCTACCAAACTCTTTTTTTCATGATTGGCTATTATAGTCTAGCAGAGCTATCTTCCCCCATTAGCCAGATCCATCTTGTTTGCCCACATATGGTACCTTATACAGCATTGAATAGTGAGATAGAAGGATCACAAGCCCTACATGCTCTCTACTACAACGATTCTATTTATATCGTGCTGATCCTCATTCAGCAGCCATTGATGCAGTTTTTATCCTCAAGATGGCAGCATTTGAAAATGATTCTTAAAAATGAAGGAAAACAGGTTATGTTTTACTCCAGGGGTCTCCAACCTTGGCAACTTTAAGATATGTGGACATCAACTCCCAAAATTCCTCAGGCTGAGGAATTCTGGGAGTTTAAGTCCACAAGTGTTAAAGGTGCCAGAGTTGGAGAGCCCTGTATTAACCCTGTATTAACCTCTGTTAAGGGTTTACATTTCAAATGTGAACCCCAAATTTTCTTCTTTTCCAGTTCTGAAATGTGAGAAAAGTTCCACTGTTAGTTTTGAAACCTGGAAAAGTTTGCATTCTCAGTGCAAGACACTGTCTTGACTTGCAAATAGAGCAATGTCTTAAATGCTGTGGCAGAACTGGCTTTTCAGCAGATGCCATGATATTTGCATCCTGCTCCTTAAAACAAATGTAAACCAGATCAAGTATAAGACAACATTTAAATTTTTTTAAAGATAGGAACCAAGTACTAAGGACAAATTTTCTGACAGTGGAACTGCTTCCTTTCATAAGTTGTGGGTGCTGAACAGGGGGTAGGACTAGAAGACCTCTGAGGTCCCTTGCAACTCTTTGTACTGTATTTCATTTCCTCCCACAATTACTTTTTCATGTTGCTTTCATCACCCCATAGAAGTGGGGTACTTTTACATCCTGAAGAAAAATGGAAAACAATGTGTTTATGTGGTTACAATTTCAAATGCTTTAAAAATCTGGACAAGTTCCAGTCAAAATTAAACACTTTCATGATCTGTTATCAAAGAGCAATAACAATGAAGAGCAATAACAAGGCATCTGTCGTAAGCCAAAGATTTATAAGTTACCTTGGCTGATCTTCTAGATGTAAAATCAGATCTGGTTAACAGTTAAATAAGTGACCATGAGGAAATTCCTTCAAGTCTAAATAGTCATAATTTGGAAAGTCTCAGATTTGGGTCTTAGGTAGAAATAAGATTTGAATTGAATCCAAATACGAAGATTTGAATTGAATCCAAATATGTTTCATTCTTCCTGGATCTCCATAGATATATCAGAACATTCATCCCCTGCAGTTGCTTTATGGTTCAGAATATAAAACTGGAACCATAACAGCCTGTGCTTTGTGCAATCTCCCAAAATTTGAGGAATAAGTCTTGTCCTCCAGAAATCAGCCATGTATAATTGATAATGCCGCAGTAGAAAAATAGGGACCACTTTGGTGAGAAGGTAACAGTCTTCTGTACACCTTCAGTGTTTAGTCATGCTGGCCACATGACCATGGAGACCTTCAATTCTTTGGCTTTGTAACAAAGATGAGCACTGCTCCCTAGAGGTGGAAAAAACTAGCTCATATGTACGAGGGCAACCTTTATCTTTACCTAAAGAAAGTCAGCACCTACCCCTCCCAGAAAAATAAAATATCTTGAGAAATATTAAAAAGGCAGAATATTATGTTTCCTCAAAGGGAGAAGTGGATAAACATGTTTTTCAAAGGCAGAAAGCAGCCCCCACTTTCCTTAATACAGCTGATGTCAGCACTTAAGAGATAAAGAGCTTATTGAAAGAGGAAGACAAGTATCTAGATAGCTCAATTTATAGGCAAAGCAGATAACTGCAGGCAGAAATCCATTCAAGACAGGATATTTTGAAACTCCCTGAAGCAAAGTCTGAACAAAGACAAAAGGGTAGGATTAGAAGCAACCCCTCTTCCAAGATCCAAAACAGGACGAAAGCCATTAAGACATAACAGGAATTGTCCAACTCCCTTTCAGAACACAAGCCCCTTCATTGCATAACCCCAGAGCAGTCCAAACTTCACCTGGGAGCTCAGATAAACAATAAGCCAGAGGCTGATCAGATTAGCACAGACAAACATCTAGGATTTGCATTTCCTCTTTTGCCTATAGAGTCAGTTTTGACCCCTACATAACCCCTACAGAAGCCCCATAGGAATCTGACAACAGCCAAGAGAGTATTAAAGGACATGTTCTTGCACAGGATCAGGAAGCTCAAGTACAAAGCCCAAAAGAATGTATACAAGCCACCCACTCTCAACTCCATTTTGTCAGCTGTTTCAGAACCAGGTGCTTGGTGGTTCTGTTCATCATTAAACCATCTTTCCAATCAGTCTTCATGTTTCCTGTGTCTTTCTCCCAGCTTGGAAATGGGAAACCAGATGGATTTTTCTTCCAACAATTAGTTTTCTCCTGGCAGTTGTGTACACATTTAAACTTGGCCATTGGAGCTCATTTACAGTAGAATATATTCTGTGACCCTGATAATGGGCTAATTCAGAATTCATGCTAAGCAATTGGATTATCACATTTGGTGGCTCAGGGGGGATGGAGAAACTTTGCCCTTTCAGATTCTTCCTGCCCATTTAAAGCAATCAGTCAACTACTTTGTTTCCATGGTAATGGAATGCTGGCTATTATGCTTGGCCAAAGCTATTAAGGTAATCTTCCTAAAGAAAGGGGGGGCGGATTTCATGTGACCCATTCAGAATACCTATCTACATAACAAAGGAAGCAGATTCACAGGCCACCTGGTTGCAATTTCCCAAGGCCACCATACTTCTAAAAAATTGCATCTATGCCAAATTTAGCAGAAGTAATTTCCCTTGCTGTCTTTTGGAAAGAATGCATTTCCTTTTCTTGAATTTGTCTGCAAAATGTCCAACACCCTGCTTGAGCAGGAGAGTCTATTCCAAATATTAGCCCCTACCTAAGATCAAACTCAGTCTCCCAATTGTGAGGCGAGAATTCCACCTCAATAGAATAGAATAGAATAGAATAGAATAGAATAGAATAGAAATAAAATAGAATAGAATACAAAAGGAATAGAATACAGAAGGGACAGAATAGAATACAAAAGGAACAGAATAGAATAGAATAGAATAGAATAGAACAGAATAGAATAGCAGAGTTGGAAGGGACCTTGAAGGTCTTCTAATCCAACCCCCTCCTAGGCAGAAAACCCTACACCACTTCAGACAAATGGCTGTCCAATTTCTTCTTAAAAACTTCCAGTGTTGGAGCATTCACAACTTCTGGAGGCCAGTTGTTCCAATGATAGCCATCAGTGATAAGCATGTAGTTAAAGAAGGGTATATAAAATACTACAAACCTCTCCAGCACTGAAAGTTTTCAAAATCTGAACAAATCAAGCTGTTTTCAGCTCCTTTCCCGAAGATAACAGTTCATTACTCAGCTTATCAGAAGCCTGTTTGAGCTTGTGCATCCATTCCATCTAGAATGTTCAGAAAAAACATTTACAGCTCTGGTAGTGGATGCTCTTCCTGAAGGTGGGTTTGTTACTAAAATATTACGGTCCTCTGTCTTTCTGTCTAACCGATAAGACTTAAGCAAAACCTGCAAGCTAATTTAATCATTGTAGCTACAAGATGAAAAGGGAGTTAATCCCAAAACTAGCTGCTGGCCTGGTCCCGAGTTCCTTGATAATGACAATCACATGATCCTTCTAGGAATGTACAGGCAGAATGAGCCCCCCCCCAAAGGAAAACAGATATTTTTAAAAATGGAATTAAAAATGGACAGCCATACCAATCCTCCATGCTCCTGTACCAAATGGATGGCAAATGGTTATCCAAGTTTTTAAGAAGGGATTGGATAACTATTTGTCTGAAATGGTATAGGGCAAGGGTCTTCAAACTTGGCAAGTTTAAGACTTGTGGACTTCAACTCCCAGAATACCTGAGCTAACATGACTGGAGGAGGAATTCTGGGAGTTGAATTCCACAAGTCTTAAAGCTGTCAAGTTTGAAGACTCCTGGCATAGGGTCTCCTGCTTGAGCCAGGATTGGATTAGAAGACCTCCAAGGTCCCTTCCAATTCTATTATTCGATTCTAATATGTTCTATTTTGTTCTATTTTGTTCTGTTCTATTCTATTATTTTCTGTTCTACTCTACTCTATTCTATTCTACCCTAGTCTATTCTATTCAGAGTAAGTGACACAAAAAGTTCAGTCAACCTGCTTCTGAATGCAGTGAACATCTTTCTGGAACCCTAAAAAAACCCCTTGCGTCAAAGTCTGCATGGAGAAAAGATAAAAAAAACCACCTTGATCTTACAGCTCTTTTGGAACTGCTTAGCATCTTCTTGGATGGGAGGCCTGAAGACATGTCTGTTTTGTTCCATTGATCGGTGTGTTTGTTTCCTGGCAAATGTCCTGAACTGACACTAGTTTTGAATGAGTCCTCCAAAGCAATCTTGTTGGGAGCAATCTGAATGTCTCGGTGGCAAAAACGTACAAGAGCTCCTTCAGTAAGATGGCCTAGTTAGGTAGTGGAATACAGCCAATTTTAACTGATTTTGAAAAATTAAGCAGGGCTGCTGTAGAGCAGACTGGGAAGTTGAAGAGAAAAACACCTTTTCCTCAAAGGTTGTTTCTTTTGAAAGATGCCTTAAATTCAGGAGGGGTAGAAAAATTTCCTGCCTAAAGGGATACTGCTAGGCAGTATTAGGTAGAACTACCACACCTGCACCGAAAAAAAATCCCATTAACCCCCAGGTCCTCTTCATCTCTCCTGTTTATTGGCTAACATGAGTCTAGAGTTGGTAGCCCAAGGTTGACAATGTTAAGCTGGGTCAACCAAGAGTCCAGGTCTAGAGTTTCAACCATTGAGTTAAGCTATAAATTCTTTCTTTAACCCAGGGATCTTCAAAGTTGACAGTTTTAAGACTTGTGGTCTTCAACTCCCAGAATTGTTCCTCCAATCATGTTAGCTCAAGAATTCTGGGAGTTGAAGTCCACAAGTCTTAAACCTGCCAAGTTTGAATACCCTTGCCTTAACTTCTCAAATACCAGGAAAGCATGCTACCAATATTTAACTATTCTGACACTATGCCTTCATGTTTTCAGAGTATTGGGTTGCACAAGTTAAGATGTTCATGCTTGCAAGTACATCTGGTTTAATGCACAGCCTTTTATTGAAGGGTCTAGAAATTGCATGAAGCTACTTCTGTAAGTAAAGCTTGGCACCCCCCCCCCCCCCCCCCNNNCCCCCCCCCCCCCCCGTTCTTCTCAAGCCCACCCCACCTTGTCAAACCCTTTGATGTGCTGGATTAAATGCCACGAGGCAAAGTTAATGCTATGCTTCATAGTTTATTTATATTTTTATGTAAACATCATTTGCTTGGTAGGCACAATATAACAAAAGCTCTAAAGCAACAGAGAACAATTAAAACAAACATATCAGTTTACTTAGTTCAGGTGGATGAAGAGAGGCTGTCATAGTTCCATAATCCAAATTGGGAACTCATTTCCTTTTACTTGATGAAAGCAATCAATTCATTAGAGAAAAGGTAGATTAGTAACAAAGGTTTGGGGCTCAAAGATTTCAAACTCTGTTCCCCAGTAATAATGCTGATTAAATAAAATTCCTTTTCTTTATAGCATCTCCTGCTGTCTTAAGAGGACTCTACCCAGACCCTAAGTTGGCAGAATTGCAAACTAAAATCTTCCCCAACTCCATCCAGTTTTTCCCTGCACATTGAAAGCAAGACTTGCTAATTATGGATTTTGAGACTTTATTTGCCACTGTTTTCCACCTACAGAGGTAATTCTTCAGTTATATGAGGCATTGTAACCTGTTGTACCTCCAATGTATTCTGATGTGGTCAGTTTTCTCTTTTGAAATTCGAGTGATGATATCCCTTTCTAAATTTCCCTGAAGAGCCAAGCTGAAATTTTAGGGGAAATAACGTTGCTTTGTGGACAGAGGGGAAGGAGGTAAACCAATTGTTTTAAAGGGAGCTTCCAGTGCTTTGCACTCTTTTCACCTAATCCCAGAAGAAAATCCACAGTCCAGTGAAGCTCAGGCACATAAGACTGAATTCAGTGGATCACAGGCACTGATAGTTTGCAGGAATGTTGGGCTATTTTGATTCCACTTGATGTGAAAGCCTCTCTCCCGCTCATAAATTATAAGCACTGGCTTGTTTCAAAATAATGCATCCAAGGATAGCTGTGTTTCTGAAGGGATCTCCACAATTAAAAAATTCTAAGCAAATAAATGATCCACAAATGTTTGTTTCAATCTTTGCAACGTTGCAGGACTAAGCATGAGATCAATTTGTCTGAGTTATCAAGGCAACATCAAAGCTGAAGAAGAGCAAACTTAGCGTACTTCATATGTACCTTGGTCTTCGAGCACAAAAGGAGCTGAGTCACAGAAGTTCTAATGCTATCATCATGACATCTCTAAAACAGAGAGTGGGAAAACCAAGGCTAATTTAACGCCACTTGATTTTCTGGCTTCCTTTCTCTCAAATTATAGCCTGATTCTATCTTTTTGCTGATGGAGATATTCAAGATGAAAATCAGGTCAAATAATACATTTTGCATTGCTGGCTAGAGGTTTCCACTTTGGGTTGGCTGCCTTCTGGGTATCTGCCATCATCAAGAAGGGCAAACCTACGTAAGGGAAAGTAGGAATGCATTTTTCTTTCTGCAATATAAGACTGATGGACGATGGATTAAAAGGTAGGCCTCAGAGACTACAAAATATTATAAATTTGTGAGGAAGAATGTATCCAGGAGGATACACGGGAGGTTTAGGGATTTATGCATTAAATTCTACGACATGCATAGTGCAGAAAACATTGTAACATTTCCCCTTCCCCCTCTAGAACTCTGCTTCATCTAAAAGTTAGTCTATTTATCTGAAAGGGGACAGGGTTTCCTCCTGAACATGGGGCTGGATTGGAAGACCTCAAAGGTCCCATCCAACTCTGTTATTCTGTTATTTAGCTATGGAGATGAATATCTTCCATCAAAAGCAGTCCCTGCAATGTTTGCCTATTTCTAAGAGTTTCCTTTCAAAAGGTTTGCTTGTAAAAGAATCAAAAGATGGAATTTTAAGGGATTTGCCCCTGCTAAGTTGATGATAAATGCTTGGCTTTTCACTGGTCTATTTTCTAATTGCTGGGCATCTCTGGGATTGAATTAAAAATAAGAAGATAAATATGGGGAAAGCCGCAATGACGTGAAAAGTTTGCCCCACATCTCTGTTCTCCAAAGTCCCAAATAGGGACTCAAGCGAAGGCTCAGCTGATCATCTTGGAAGAGGCAACTTTTGACACTGGCATATGTTGGTTAATGACCAAAATAAAGTTTGATTACAATGGTAAGCTTGCAATGGCTGTTGACATTAAAACACACTTAAAAGATGGCATTCTTTTGGCATTTGTTTCACAAGGTCACTTCGTTCCATCTCTTTTTGCTTTCTTCTACATTCTTAAAGAGATGGCATTCTGTGGAGATACATTGATTCACTGCAAAAAAAGAAAAAAGAAAAAAAAACCCTACCATATGAGTCACAAAAATGGAATGGTAAACATGAATGTGCAACAGCTGCAATTTAAATGGCTTTCAAAACTTGGTTGAAATCAATCCATGAAGAAAGTGGCTATTAATCATTGTTGCACTGCTAGAGATACCTGGATAATAAGAGAAGGTTGATGGTGGTAGAAGTAAACATTGCAGGAATATTATTTTAATGATGGATGTAAAATCTATTGGCAAGGCAGTGGATAACTAGAGCAGGCTCTTATAAACCACAGTGTGGTTATAATGATGCTGCCAGTGAAATTCCAAAGCAGGGCTTGAATCAAAGCTATTCATTTTTACTCATGTGCAAACATTCCACCTCAAGAAGATTATACTTGAAAGACATTCAATCAAGTATTGAAAACAAAGCAACTTTTTAAAAAATACATTGGACAGGTACTTAAATCTTACTGGATCCTTTTGAAGTGATCTGGATATCTTTTTTTTTTTTGTAGAGATGCAAAAATGGCTTTAAAAATAATTGAATCAATTTGCTAGTTTGATCCAAACATTTGAATTAATTCACGTCAGTTTTATGAGTCAATGCAAATCATCGAATCCGATCAATTTTCAAAATCAAAGCAATCATTTGAATTGATTTGTTTCCCAATCTAGCTCTGGATCAAGTCTCACACCTGTTGCAATCCCAATTAGTATAGATGTTCTCCTACCATTAAAGCCATTTCCCCCCCACTTTGGGAAAAAAACACAACTGGAGATTTGAGAGAGAGGGAGGGAAAGTAACAATGCAGGAATGGACAAGAAGATGCTTTCCTTCTTTCTAAAAACCAAATGGCTATAAAATTCCTATTAAGTTTGATTGGACTGCATACCATCACTTAGACTGGCTGTTTTATTTTCTACCACTCTGAAAAGTGATACACTAAATGATGTGTATAAATAATGATCAGTTACTCTAACGTCTTGATATCTCAACTCCCTGCCTTTCTTTGGGTTTTTAATCATCCTTAATTTGACCTGTGGTTTGGTTGATTGACAACTTCAAGGAACAACAGAATAATCTTTGCAAAAAGGCTTTGTAAAAATGTCAAAGTCAATCTTTTAGGATCATAACAGAACCCAACTGTTCAGCAGGCAGAAAGCACATATCAGAAAATTCAAAAAATAAAATTGGGATGCTTAAAATAATATGCTAATCCAAATTCATATTTAGTTTGAGGAAATATGTTAATAATAGTTTAGTGGTACTCCAAGACATTTGGACAAATATTTTCTTTGTTTAATAAAGTGGATAACATTAAAACTATGTAGGAAATCTATGTTCTCTGTGAGTACAAGATATGGAATCATATACTTTGTGCATAAGAAAAATCATAGTGAATAACGTGAGGTTTACACAAAGTGTCAGCATTTGGATAAAGCATTAAGAGATTAATATTTCTTTAAATGCGTTGAGTGGAGATATTCACTCTTGATCTACTTTAAATATTATTAAGAGTGCTGTTTTGCTTAACAATGCTAAAAAAAGATGCAAAAAATGAGTATATGAAGTACAAAGTCATTCCAAAGAATTTTCTTTGTACAATATAATTTAGGCAAATTAACAATCAACATTTGTTGGCAATATTTTCAATAAACCCATTTTAATTAATTGGCGGAGTCTGAGCACTACTATTCCCTTAACAACTACTATACACTGAGAGTTACACAAATCAGTGTATCTTAACATCTCTTGAGGATTGTTTTCTTTGTATACCAATCAATATTGTACACATGAGGTATTTTCTTGAGAAATGAGAAGGAGCTGCTTGTTTACAAAGTGGTGCAGGAAAAATTGGCAATTGCCTACCATGGTAGCCTTAGTCTGTGATTCAAAAGAGGAATTTCCTTCTTTATGTCCATAAAGGAGAAGATGCACATTTATTGATACATCATGAGTAGTTCTCCAAATGTATAGTTGGATAGAGCTTTGTGTGCACATGGACTTATCGGGGTTCATTCATATCATTGCCCAGTTAATGATTATAATTTTGTCATAAAGGACAACATTGGCCTATACGATGGTTTAAGACAGGGGTCCCCAAACTTGGCAACTTTGAGACTTGTGGACTTCAACTCCCAGAATTCCTCAGCCAGCAAAGCTGAATTCCAGGAGTTAAAGTCCACAAGTCTTAAAGTTACCAAGTTTGGAGACCTCTGATTTAAGGCTTTGCATCAGCTTATCAACAGAGAGTCTCTTTGTACAAACTACAAAACATGAGTCCAAAGTTTGCCTGTGGATCAGTAAGAACATTTCACAGGGCTGGGGAAAGAGAAAAGTGTAAGTGTCACCAAAGAGAAAGCAAGCATTAAATATTTTTCTTGTTTCCTTGACCATAAATACATTTTAATAGCTTGATTTCCATTCATCCATATTCCCCCATATTATCAAACCACTAATTTTAACTTGTTTCTCTTTTGTTCAGTTGTGTCCAATTCTCAGAGAGTGCCTGAAAAAGTCCCTGAAGGGTTTTGGGCGGTTTTGGCAAGTTTTTCAAAAGTAGTTTGCCATTACCTGATTCTTAGAGCAGAGAGGAAATGACTGGCCCAAGGTTACTCCAGTGGCTTGGTTCCAAAAAGTGGAATTACAACCCATAGTTTCCTGGTTTCTAGCATGATGCTTTAACTACTACATTAAACTGGCTCTCAATTTTAATTTAAAATTACCTAAATAAAATTGGGAATAGGTGGGAATTGGTCTCGGCATACTCATGTTTTAAATGAAGAAAATGCCAAGAAGAGTCCAGGCTATGCATGTCTGTAATTACTGTACACATGGACTACCCTGTCCACAGAATCTAACCTGCCCCTTCACTCCAAAACTAACCCATGTCAACATTATCAAAGTGGATTGAAAATTTGTTTCTGGAACCAACATGGAAAGATGTTTGGGTCTCCTATTGCTGTAGATGATAATAAGGCTTCTGATAGGGATTCAACAAGACTCTTACAGGCAAACTGGAGACCACAGGATGGAATGTCATAATACTGGGAAAGTCAGAATGGCACTTCAGTTCAAAACATCAATGACCAACACCTGATAGCTCAGCTGACTGCAGACAAAAGGAAAAACAAAACAGCACACACTGTACTAGAGCATTTGTTCACTGGTGCACACAATAGGTTTCCCCGGTTGTCTTCCCTTCTTCTGCTTTATCAACTCTTCCAGGTCTCATTCCCACCTTTTCCAACTACTGTTGGATGAATGGTATACACTCTTTGTTCTCATTGTCCCCCTCATGGTCTTCTTCCTCTTCAGCAGCTTCGCTGGTCTCTGTGCTGTCATTGGCCATCTGGGGAGGAGACAGAATCAAAAGGATGCATGTCAGTCCAAATAATTCTCTGGCTAATGCGCAAAGCAATCAGTATATTGGAGAAGACCCTAAAGGCAGTGATATCACCATCCCAAAACTTTGTCAAGAATTGCCAGAACAAGATGAAAGGGAAGGTGCTATAATTTTGGCAGTGACCTTTTAGTTCATCAGCATCATCTTTTAGATACGCATACATGCCCAACCCATCCAGCATAGATTGTGCCATTTTCAGGATGTTCTGAAGAAACGATGGATCCAAGCAATGATTTGCAAAGGCACAATCATCAATTGGCAGATCTCCAAAGGCATTCCAAACTGATGAGACTCATGGAATTGAAATTTTGCAAAATTTGTAAAATTTTTCATGAGATAAACATTATCATAACACTTTATGGTATAATACAAATGTCATAAAACCTCTTCTGTGGTCATCTCCTGATGTTTGACAATTCAACACAGGTTATTTTCAAAGAGTCACATCTCTGAATATCTCCCTATACTTGAAGAATTTAAGAACAATAACCCATCAGGTCACCTAGGGGGTTAATAAAGGGTACGAAGGTTTCTTCAATATTCACATATTGATCAAATTTGCATTTGAAATCTTCTACTTCTTGTAACTTACCAAAGGAGTAGGCGTCTTCTCCACATCCAGAATTAATTTGCCTATATTACCTCTGTCATGGATTCTTTGCATTGCTTCCTTCACCTATAATCAATAGATCTTAAATTTTAATCTTCTTTGTGATGCAAAAGAAAAACAAATCAATGTCAAAAAATACCCCCCTACAACTGGATTTTAGCACAAGTATTTTTCCTAGGATCTGTATGTATGTAAAAAAAAATACCCATGTTGACTTTTAGTATAAGCTTAAGAAAGACATGGAATTAATTAAACATCACAAGACAATAAAATATTGTATCACCAGAATATCACAGCATTAGGAAGGCTGCTGTCTAAAACCTGTTTCCTATGAGTATGTGTTTAGAGATTTCTTTTGTGTAAATGTGGCAGAGCTAGGAACACAATGCCTTCAGAAGGTTTAGACTAAAGCTCTTAGAATCCTTGACAATTGTCCATGTGTCAGCCCTACAAAGAACAACGGATCAAGAAATTCACTCTACAGGAAGATGAGATTGAAACTTTTTGGTGATAGGCTACATTGACACAATTTTGCAAATCTGCTTGTGTTTTCACTTCCGTCTTGTCTTTTACACCTGGGGATCAGAAATAATTCAATCTCAGTCTTCTTCTAATACTTTCCTACTTCCCTGGGCTTAGCACATGTTTCTTCTGTCCCTGTTGTTCTAATGGTTTCTAGATGCTTTTTTCCAAGGTTATCTCCCTGTACCATGTGACTTTAGAGAATAATAATGTAATAAAAGCATCTGGAGAGCACCCCTGATGAATACAATTGAAGTGTCACATGCAATCCCATTTCTATCTTCCTGGGAGTATATTGCACTGAGCATCACTTTGGAAGATAAGACCACTGGTTTTCCATTCTATGTTATGATTTTATTTTATGATTGATGGGCCTCCTTTGCTGTTACATAGACTGCAGCTTCATTTTAGGATACATGGATTTTGGTCACACATTCCTGTAATCCGAGAATTAAATATTATAAATATACATTAGCTCAATTCACAGAGAGTTTAAGCAGTATACAGTGTATATAATAAAATGCAGTAAACAATATAATGTATCTTTTCTTTTATGTACACTGAGAGCATTTGCACCAAGACAAATTCCTAAGTGTCTAATCACACTTGGCCAATAAAGAATTCTATTCTATTCTATTCTATTCTATTCTATTCTATTCTATTCTAATAAAACCAGATCATAACACATGACGTGGTTATAAAAATACAGAAATACTATTTTGGTGGCGGTCACAACAAGAACATTGTCTACATTATTCCAATTGCTACATAATCTTACGCACATGTCAGTTGCTATGGGCAACTTTCATCTGGTCTGTAGCTCTGAGGTCTCTTTTAGGATATCCACCTGAAGTACCTGAGTTGAAATCTCTCCAAAATACCCCATAAAGCAGCAATTGTGAAATTGCCATAGTTAAAAAAACTACATGAGCACATCCTGAAGTTACCAGATTGTAAAGATGCAAGGTGGAATGAGTGATTATTTTGTCCCAATTAGCAATTTCCACGCTGTATGTGGGCTACAGCTGGAAAAGCTTAGCTTCAACGAGGACATACAAAACCTTTGCCAGACCAATTTTCAAATACAGCACATCCTCCTGGAACCTGTACCGTATATCAGACATTAACACAATTAAGCGGGTTCAAAGTATTTCTCAAGAAAAGTTCTCCATTCCTCTATTTACAATAGAATTCCCCATGTTTCCAGGCTCAAAATTTGGGGCCTGGACAATCTGGAACTGTGCCACCTGTGGTACGATCTAAGCATAGTACACAAAATAGTCTATGCAACATCTTACCTGTCAATGACTTCTTCAGCTTCAATCACAACAATACACGGGCAAACAACCGATACAAACTCAAGGTAAATCACTCTAAACTCGATTGCAGAAAATACAGTAACAGAGTGGTCAATGCCTGGAACGCTCTACCCAACTCCATTGTTAAAGGCTCAACCCTTCACAGCTTCAACCTTAAATTGTCTACCGTGGATCTCACCCCATTCCTACGAGGTCCTTAAAGGGGGCATGTATAAGCACACCAATGTGCCGACCGTCTCTGTCTTAATGTCCCCATTTATCTGTATGTACTCCCTTTGTTCTTGTTTATGTTCTAACTTATACTTGTTATCTTGCACATGTTTGACAAACAAACAAATGAACAAATAAACTCTACATCTTAGTAGGGCTGAATTCAAACACATACATGTCCTAAATTATAATATTGCATGTTTAATAACTGTCCATGGATCTATCATTATATTTCTGGGTTTTTTTTCTCTTTTCTCTATCATTATATTTCTCTTTTTTTTTCTCCCCTTCTCAGAGAAGGGGAAAGTTGCTCTCATTGCATTCCCACAACTCCCAAGGAAGGATGTTGGGCCAAGGGTACATCATTCAACTTGAGATCAAGTGGGGATTTCAACCTGCATCTGCTTTATGCAAGCCCAGTGATAACAAGTGGTCTCCAAACCATCCATTTCAGGGGTCTCCAACCTTGGCCCCTTTAAGACTTGTGGACTTCAACTCCCAGAATTCCTCAGACAGCAAACCAGCAAAAAGCTGGCTGAGGAATTCTGGGAGTTGAAGTCCACAAGTCTTAAAGTGGCCAAGGTTGGAGACCCCTGATCTATTTTATCAGTTCTGAATATGTTCATTCAATTACAATAACAATTGCTGAATGGTTCTCAGCACCATTCTTATGCTACCCAGCTCTGATCAATAGCATTCAATCCATTTTCTCCCCTAAAGAATGCAGGCACTTTATTGTTCAGCTGAATTAAATAACGTTTTGACTTTGCTTTAATCCTTGCTTTAATTTGAAATTTCACTAAAGATATAGAATGATTAACAGCTAACTGCAATTTTACAAGCCTTTAAGTCTACAGAGAACAAATGTTTAAATTGCTTCTACACTATCAAGGAAAAAAATAATGCTGTCTAAGTATCATTTGTTCTTTGATAATGTAGCTGTGTCTCAGGAGCCACTCAAATGCCATATTATGAGGGAAAAGAAATTACTTGTGCTTTCATCAAAATATGTGGACTTAATATGGATGAGAGAAAAGATGTTATTAATACTTCTATATACTTTATAGATGTTTTCACAGAACAATGAAGTGATTAATCAAGAATTATTGAATAAACACAATTCATTGGATGACATATCATTGCCTAAAGTAATATGATGCTTTTGAAACCATTCTGACTGGGTTCCCACCTGTAGTTTGTCTGGGTTTGAAAAACCAGATCAATGGAAACTAAGCTATCATGGAAGCAACAGAAACAAGGAAGAAATAAGCCTGAAAGAAATTCCATATAATTCTCCAAGGAAGAAGGTACCTTTTCTTTTAACCTTCACAGAACATCAGGTACAAAATCTTCTCTTTTAGCTGTGATCAACTAAATTAGCCTTCTACCTTGTTCAGCTGAAATTCCAGTTCTGACATATCCTGGTAGCTACCCAAATTAACTCTACACAACTTGCAACCGTGACAAATGGCATGAGAGAACCAAGCTGGTTGGTGGTGGATCTGCTATATGGAGATCCCATTCTTATGATCCGGTTCACACATCATGCAAAGTTTGTTTAACCATAGTTTAATGTGAAGTTCACAGTTGTCCGAAACATGGTTTTAAAAACACAATTTATCGACTTATACAACAAGCCAAATCAAACCACATCATGGCTTAATCAACATGTGAAGATAGCTTCTCTCTTCCACTAAAAGCATTTAATTTAATCCTACCCCCATTGCAAGAAAGTTAATATTCTGAAAAGCATTCCATTCAAATTCCTCTCATTTGAATGCAGAGGGGAAAACATACCTGATACCTGCCATTGAGCAGGTTTTTAAGAGAAAAAAAGAATGAGAAAGGGGGGGGGAAGCTATGGGGGAGTATTTTTGTTCTCTTTCCCCTTCTGTCTGCTTTTGCCAAAACGTAAACAAAACAAAACGATTCATACATCTCCAAATTCATGTCCACTTCCTGCCTCTAGAACAGGGGTCTGCAACCTTAAACAGTCAGAGAGCCATTTGGAATCGTTTCCCACAGAAAACAGCGGGAGCCTCAAAAGCTGGGTGGGCGTGGTCAACTCAATGTCACTCCCACCCAGTCACATGACCCCACCACGCCTACCCTGGTTTTGTGGCTCCTGGTGTTTTCTGTGGGAAATGGGTCTTTCTCTCCCTCCCTCCCTCTCATTTCTGTTTTTTTTGTTTTACCTTCTCAGGTCAGGCGAGGAGTGACTGGGAGGGGAGAGCAAGGGGTGAGGCCAGCCAGTGGTGGGATCATCCAACAGGGAGCCACAGCAGAGGGCCCAAAGAGCCGCAGGTTGCTGACACCCACTCTTAGAGAAATCTGTTCATGAGAGATGCAGCCAAATCTAGTGGGAAGCACAAGCCAATTGCAAAAATGAATTGTTGCCACAATTATAGTACATGGAGGGGAAGAAAGCAGCTCTCCATTGTGTCCACGCTCTAGACAACTCACAAAATGTAGCATCAGATCATCAGGATCTGTTCCAGTTCAATATTGAGTGTGCTTGTATTTCTGTAACTAAATCAGTCTCGACATTCATTCTAGATACCTTCCATACCTCTGAAAAATTCAGATGAGCTTTTCCTATGCTAGCATTTTTCATACATTATAGGCACCTATGAAAAGGCAAGTATGAATACGATGATAGTTTGCTTTGAAATAAGGACGCAACCATTTTCCTCTGCCAAATTCCAGAACCTTCCATTACACACAATATTCCATCATTCCTAATACCCAATTCTTTGAAGAGGCAGAATCATCTTTCTACTTGGATGATCAGAGCTTAATATGAGAATGGGTAATATTTCTTTTTCTTTTTTTTGCATTTGATTTTTTTTCTCTCAGAAAAAAAACCATATTTTCTTTACTCCTCATTTTGCCTCACGAGGACTGTTCAAATGTCTATTCACTCATTTTGTACAAGAGTTTAATGCTGACCTTTGGCTGCAAACTGCCCCACTTCTCACTAGGAGATTAGAACATTCGCATAAAGAAATGAATTTGCATTACTAATCATACTAACAAACAGCAATAAAATGTAACCGCCAAGCTAGATAGCGGCATTAGGTCACTTTTATGAACTCTTGAAAAGCTAAGGAACGGAGCCAGTTGGAAATCTTAGGAGTGAATGCTAGACTTGAAAGACAAAACATTAACCTGAATTAAGTAAACAACAAATTATACTGTTTCCAAAAATAGCAACAGCCAAGCGATTACCAGGAGTGGAACATGACTTTATTTCATAATTCTTTTGAAAAGTATTCAAAGGCTGAAATAAACATAAGAGCAAAACCATCACTGCATAAAACTGAAAGACAATAGTTGGGTTCCTTCAGCACAGCTGGATATAATTCATGATCCAAGGATTGCAGTGCTGGAGTTCTCATAACATGCTGAGCCAAAAACAAATAATGCCAACCTCTTAACACCTGGCAGAATAAAGCAAGTTTTATTATTCTCTAAGGCAGAAAAGGATAACTTTCTTCTTTGTAACTTTAGAGAAGGCGGAGAGCTACTAAATTTGTTTATGCTTGTGATGAAGTTTGGAAGTCACTTCTTTATGTATTTTTTTTCTCTTTCTGTAATGTATTTTTATCTTTTTCTTTCTTTTACATTTAACAACTGTTTTTTTCTTTCTTTAGTTTCCATTGTATTTTACTATAGTTGAAAAAATCTTAATAAAAATGATATATGAACACTTGGAATGGGAGGTTGATATAAATTAGCCAAGTTTCTTATAAGAATTTCACACATGCCAAGATAAAATGCTTCTGTGTCTTGAGTTTATAATAAACCACAATCAGATCTTAGTAGGCAATGCCTACTATTCCCAAATGTTGACTTTATCAATGTGGGAATTATCCCACTGATTTGGATGTGCTACAGGTAGCCTTTAATACATTACTGGGATTTTTCTGAAGGACATATTTAAAGCTTTCTAGTCCACACCAGTGAGGGAAGAGTTAAAAGAGATACTTTTGGTCTGTCTGCTTTGCCCCAGTGCTGCTAAGGAACAGGCAACTAAAACATGCCACAGCAAATTATGAGGATCAGGTCTCCATGGTTACAGGTCATGTGGCCTAAAATTACAAGCTTTTAGCGTCAGAGTTACTTTGGTAACACCAATGGTGCAGGTAGCTCATCCAAATCTTGCCCAAACTGATAAAAGCATCTGTCTGATTTTTCTGTTTTGATGTTCAGCTAGCAGCTGGCATTAACCCATAGACAGCAAGCATTTATGCTGTTACAAACACTCCTAAAAGTCACAGCTGTTCACTGAATATGTGACGAAGGGTAGAATCACAGGCATCGACCATGTTCGCACAACATACTTGGGTAGGCTAATGAAAGACTTAGGAGCTGCATGAGCTCAACAGACTTAAGATTGGCTAGTTTTAATTTTAGTTCATTGTGGCTTTGAAGATTATGCAAGTCAACCTTTTTGGATTGTACAATCTGAACCCATTGGAGTGGATTAAAATCAGTAATAAAATCAGTAAGTGGGCTGTGTGAAGCCAGACCCTAAGAGCTGATTAGTCTCCTTCCAGTGTTTCCATTAATATATGTGATATTAATGGAAACACCAATTTCCTATGTGTGTGTGTGTGTGTGTGT
>BHFT01030429.1:0-119020 GCA_004320025.1 Laticauda laticaudata | reverse complement strand
TATTCTGCCTTTTTAATATTTCCTAGGATATTTCATTTTTCTAGGAGAGGGGTGGGTGCTAACTTCCTACACTAGTCTAGAATTCTCTCTCTCTCTCTCTCATAGTATTTATTTATTTATTTTGGGCTCCATATATATATATAAAAACAAGGCCATCAACAACTGCTGAGGCTGAAGGGGAAGGGAGAGACAGAGCTTAAGAAAGTCAATATGGAACAGACAATGCAGGAAATGGCTCCCTTGTTTTTCAGCCCAGACGGAGGGGGCAGTGGGTTCAGCATGTAGCTTCTGCTTGACTGTTTAGGAACAAATGAAGAAACACAGATGTGCATGACTGAAATTTAACTTGGGCATCTCAAGCAGCTGGTAAGGTGCTCCATCCTGCTCCAGTTGCTGTGCTGAAAAGCACAAGAGCATCTGCGATCTGTATCAAGACCAAATGGCACCATGATTAGTGCAATTAGATAGGGAGGATTTTGTTAGAGTTTCATTCTGCTTTTATTATTTTAGAAGTAATTCGAAGTGGTGAACATACATAATACTTCTCCCTCCCCCTAAATTCCCCATAACAACAACCCTATGGGGTGGATTAGGTTGAGAGGGAGAGAGTGCTTGGCCCAGTCACCCAGCCAATTTTCATACTTAAGGCAGGACTACAGCTCACAGTCTCCTTTCTAGGCCAGTGCCTTCACAACTATTTGTCTGAATTGGTATAGTAAGGTGACCAACTGTCCTCCTTTAGGGAGGACAGTCCTCCTTTTGTAAGTTCTGTCCTCTCTCAAAAAGTGTCCTCCTACNTGTCCTCCTACATGTCCTCCTTTTTGATATTTGAAGACTAATCTGTAAATCTCCATATTTGATCGATGCCGAGCAGAACCGTTGTGTGTGATGTGACATATTTGTATTTGACATGACGATTTGTCAAGGCTCGGTACAATGCAGCGAGACATGATTATGAGACGCATGCACTCTACACAGGAGAATTGTTTTGAGAGAGTGCGCCATGTGCAAGTGGCTTAGTTTTTTTTCTTCAATTTATTTATGTCCTCCTTTTCATTGTAAAAAAGGTTGGTCACCTTAGGTATAGGGTTTCCTGCCTAAGCAGGGGTTGGACTTGAAGACCTCCAAGGTCTCTTCCAACTCTATTATTTTATTATTTTCCCAAAGTCAAATGGTTCTGGGTTACAAGATGCTAGATATTGAGTGTGACTCCAGTTTAGAGATCTATTGGCTTCTGTGGAATTAGATAACCTTTTTGACACCATTTGCTTTTCCCTTAGTATACAAATAACTGTCTGCAAATCTCAATGAAGGGCAGAAATGGGTATAGAACCTATTGAGCTCAATGGCACTCTCTGACATATCAGCCACTTTTTGATTTGCCATCTTTCCCATTTTTAAATTTCTGTACATGATAACAGGTCCATTAACAAGAAGATCTGTGGCAGATATAGGAAGAAGTCGTTGAAAATCTTATAGGGGAGCATTTTTTTAAGGACCGACAGCCCATCACTGTAACAATTCCATCTACTGTCTTCCTGTATCTGCCAAATTATTAACTAGAGCATAACTGGAGAGGAAAGCAAAGTCTTAGCAATTTTTCATTGCAACCTTATTTGTTTGGTATTCATTTACTCTTTAAAATTAGCAAGGGTGAATGGCTGGGGAAAGAACACGAAGAGGCAAAGGCCACAATAATTTTACTGAATTGCATCAGCATTGTGCAATTATCTTCTCCAACCTGATATCTCCAGATCAGGTGTCTCCAACCTTGGCAACTTTAAGCCTGGAGGACTTCAACTCCCAGAATTCCCCAGCTGGCTGGGCAATTCTGGGAGTTGAAGTCCACTAGGCTTAAAGTTGCCAAGGTTGGAGATCCCTGCTCCAGATGAACTAGGATTACAGGATTCCCAACAAGAGGGACCTGTAACTCTTGGAGCTATACTTCTGATACCTGTGCAAGCTTCAGATTGGAGAAGACTAGCCTAGAGTGGACATCTTCATTTGTTGAAGAAGCAAAAACTAAATTTGGTCTATAAAATTCTCTATTCATGTTACTGCAAGATTCCTACCCCTAGTAAAGGTTGGGATATCGGTGTAGTCAGAGGTATATCAAGAAGAAAAGACTGTATCATATCTACTCTTGTGGAAAAACCATGGGGTCAGGAAACCCTAAACGTGAACAGGAAGACATTTCTGTTCAGCAAAACTCAGTGGGCACATCCTGAATGGATCTTCCCAGATAGATTATTTCCATCATGTCATTCTGATTGGTTAAAACACAAAGGATTCATGATTCAGATCTCAGAAACCCACTGCATTCTGTCTATCTGGCTACACTTCTGCAAGCAGCTTTGAAACCGAATGGTAGAATTCCTCCAATGGTCATGCTGGATTCTAGCACACTCTGCCTATCAGATCCTATCAGTAATCTACCATTTTTCACCCATTCTGGGCCCTCCCAGCCTTTTCCAAGATCTTTCCCACGATAGTCTCTCCACTTTTCCAAGCCTCTCCACTCTCCAGCCTTTTCCAAGATCTTTCCCACTCAAACTCTCCCCAGCCTCAGTCAAGCATTGCCAAGAATGAGAGATGTTAGCATCTTATAATTCAGTAACATCTTGTGGGAAGCCCTCCCGTGCCCCCTCCGCCCCCGAGAATGAAATATTTGTGGAATATTCAAAATAAGCCAGTAGTATTAATATCCCTAAAATGAAAATAGGCAGAAACATGATTTTTTTAGCAGGCAGAGAATGCCAGCCCCCACTTTTTCGTCAATAAGCCCCAGTAAGGGACCTGGAAAGATGATGACTCCATTCATTGGCCAAAAATGCAATTCTCTTCCTGAGGACTGCACCCCCGTCACTGACTGATAAACTACCCCTCCCCGCAGTGCGAAAACAGGCAAGTGGGTCTTTATGGACCTTCACCAGTACTTCTCATAGATCCCTAGGCTCTTGACCAAGCAAAGCAAGTCAGTAATCATAGAATTGAATCGACATGGCAGTTCCAAGGCAAGAACTAAATAGGTTTGGCTCCGTCCACTAGCAGGTGGGATAGAATTAAACAGGCGAGTGTGGGAACATCAGCCAAGGATATTGCTAATGATCTGATCTTCCCAAAAACAAAGAATAGCATTCTTCCAGAGCTAGATTTTAATGATTCTCATCAGCACTCCTTCAGGGCAGGTATAGAAAAACAACCAATAGCAAATGAGGTATGATATGTGTGGTAGGAAAGTTGGAGAGCATATCTCACATGTTTTATTTGTACTGTGAGTTATCACAATATATAGCGTCATGTGTATATTCTCCCCTTACTCAGCAGAGTATTGTGCCAGAGAGCAGACAATTTTAATGTAAGACTTTCCTCACTCCAGGATTCAAACCCAGCTATTACGTGTGCAGTGGCAAAATTCTGTGTTGCTGCAATGTCTACTAGAAAAAAAATGGCTACATGACCCCATAGGAATCTGACAACAGCCAATGGAATATTAAAGGACATGTTCTTGCACAAGAAAGTGGTGTGGTGGAGCTCTCACCTCACAATCAGGGGGCTGTGAGTTCGATCTTGGGTGGAAGCAAATATTTCTCTCTCTGGACACACTGAGAATATATCTGCTGAACAAAACTCCACACTGGCCACAGGAAGGCCATCTGGCCAGTAAACATCATGATGATGATGATGATGATTATGATTATGATGATTATGATGATCTTGCACAGGAACAGGAAGCTCAAATACAAAGCCCAAAGAAGGTATAAAAACCCACCCACTCTCAACTCCATTTTGTCAACTGCCCAGAATTATATGTGGCTGTTGGTTCTGCTCAGTGGTGGTATGCTTCTGCTTCGCCCCGGTTCACATGAACCGGTAGTTAAAAAAGCCTCCCACAATCAGTTGAGAGGAGGAAAAAAGACAAGGATCAGCTGAGGGAAGAAAGAAAAGAACAGGGCAGGATTGGCCCTCCTACCCACCCCTGCGCTTTTCTCTTCTTTATCCTCTCAGCTGATTGGTGCTGCAGGCTCAGCTAGTGTGTGGAAAGCTGCACACACATGCTAGGTGTGTCGATCACCAAATCAGTAGTGGAACAGGTAGGATCCCACTGCTGGTTCTGCTTCATCAATAAAGGGAACCTCTCTTTGCAATCAGCCTCCAGTCTTCATTTTACAAGTGCTATCCACAAAATAGATTACGTTTTGCGATTGAAAAAAACCAAAGTGTAGGAAAAAATGTTTATTATATACACTTGAAAGTGACACTTAAATACTACTTTTCAACATATTCACCGAACAAATTGAGGCACTTATCATAGCGGTGAACAAGCTTTGTAATTCCATTGTCATAAAATTCATCCACCTGAGATTTGAGCCAGTCAGTCACGCCTGCCCGCAGTTCCCCGTCGTCGTCAAAGTGGTGTGTTCCAATTTGGTCTCGCTGTTCACATGTTTGACCCAAGTCTCGTCTCCAGTTACAATTTGATCAAGAAACGAATCTCCATCTTTGTCGTAAGAGTACAGAAATGTCAATAATGCGGCCATACGCTGACTCTTGTGGTTTTCTGTCAGGATTTTTGGCACCCATCTTGCACAAAATTTGTGGTAGCCTAGCTTTTGTGTAACAATTTCATGCAACAAACTGCGTGAAATTTGTGGAAAACTAAGCAAAAGTTCCGTTACTGTGAAACGGCGGTTTTCACGAATCTTGTCATCGACTTTTGCGACCAGTTCATCAGTCACAATGTTCGGATATCCACTCCGCTGTTCATCATGAACGTTAGTTTGTCCATTTTTAAACTTAATGCACCATTGGCGCACTCCACCTTCAGTGATGATGTTGTCTCCGTACACTTCACACAGTTGCCAAAAAAATTCAATCGGTTTATGTTTTTTTGCCAACAAAAACCTTATCACTGATCGCACCTCACAACTCGCGGGATTTTCAATTGCAGCACCCATTTCAAATGTTTGCTGTGAAATAACGGACAACAATACAAACCTCCCACTAGCACGACTAGATGCAGACTAAGCGGCGGACGCACAGACCAAAGATGTCTGTGCTAGCTCTGCCCCTTCTTGCTACAGACAAAAATGTAATTTATTTTGTGGATACCCCTCGTATTTCCAGTGCATTTCTCCCAGCTTGGAACTGAACAAGATGGATATTTCTTCCAACAATTTAAAAAGTGACACGTTCTCTGTGCCCACTTTTTCCCCAGATTAAAAAGCCAGGCATCCGTTTCTAAAGCATTGTTTGGTATTGCCGTATGAAGAGGAAGCAGGCATGGTGGCCCACCTCAGACCAATCCTCTTTTAGGAACTGAGATTTGCTTCGAATGGCATGAAACAGAAAGGAAGTCCATAACACCCAGTCTGGCTTTTCTAACCTCCCACTGTCTCAATCTTCCTGCCTCAGACTTGGCTACTTCCATACAACCAGTTGCCTGGAGCAAGGTGGAACAACTTTTGTGCTCATTTTTGGTTGTGGACTTTGCTTTGTTCTGGGAATGGCTGAGCCTATAAAGATAAGACTGGTAGTTCCTCTTTTTTTCCTGCTTGGCTTCCTCTGTAAACCTCTGTATGAAACCCTGGAACTCATTTGGTATCCCACCCAGCAAGCTTCTTCTTCTGAAATGAATCTATCTGGAGCATCCAGGGGAGACATGATAACAGTCTTCCAATATTTGAAGGGCTGCCACAGAGAGGAAGCGGATCATGCTATTTTCCAAAGCACCCAAAAGCCAGACAAGGAATAATGGATGGAAACTGAACAAGGAGAGATTCAACCTGGAAATAAGGAGAAACTTTCTGACCGTGAGAACAATCCACCAATGGAACAGCTTGCCTTCTGAAGTTGTGGGAGCGCCATCACTTTAGACCTTCAAGAAGAGATTGGACTCCCATCTGTCAGAAATGGTGTAGGGTCTCCTGCTTGGGCAGGGGGTTGGACTAGATGACCTACAAGGTCCCTTCCAATTCTGATTATCTGTTTATCTTTTAGCCCTGCAGAGCATCTTTAAACATGTTGGAATAAATATGTGTTTTAAACAAAGCACCTGGTATTTTAATGTTGGAGCATAACAATTAAATATTTCCTTTCTTTATCCAGGGCCAAAACTTTGGCTGAATCTAAGTGATATGGCCTGACTAAGTGAAATTTGCCAGGAATTGCATGGAATAACTTGGTGGGTTAGTCACTGATGGGAGCCACAGAGATGACCTTGGAGAAAGGATTCGGAAATTGTTCCAACAGCAGAAAGTGCTAAAATATGCTTTGAGCCAAGGAAACTATTACCGTAGGAAGAGGCTTAGTCTGGCCCCTCCTTTAATCCCTGTGGTATAAGACGGGAAAACAGGGTCAGGCTTATAAGATACTGTTACTTTGCAACATCTTATCTTAATAATTAACTATAATCATCCTGAGGACTCTGCTGATCTGGCCAACCTTGAAGACAGTCATACAGTGGTGGATCTCCCTTCAATTCTTGTAAACAATTGACTATATTTAATGTAGCAGAAAGGGAAAAATTCATTCATTCATTCTTGCATTCATTCGTGCATCTTCAAATCAGTTTTGACTTCTGGTGACTGAACAAGTCCTTACACTATACTTGGCAGGATTTTTGGAAGTGATTTGCCCTTGCCTTCTTCCTAGGACTGAGAAAGAAGGCCTGGCACAAGGTCATCCAGCCAATTTTGTGCCAAAGATGGGTCTAGAATTAGCAATTGTACCAAAACTGGCTAAATGTATGTCATCTGATATGATTGATGTTAAATGAAATCAAATTTAATTTTTATCCAGGCCTGCTTACTTTTTGGAGTAAGTTTCTCCCAGGCCTGCTGACACAGGAAACTCACAGTTACAAAACTTAACACATAGCCATCCAGTCTTTGCTTAAAAATGTCTGATGAAACAAAATACTGTTTTCTAAGGCAGCCTGTCCATGACTGAATCAAGAGTTCTATCTCGTGATGAGCTGAAATCCCCTAAATCATTTTATTCATGCTGGTCAGGAATTATGGAACTTAAATCACAAAAGTTGTAGTTAAAGAAGATTAGGGACATTCAGAAAATCATCAAACAAAGTGGGAATTACTTTGGAGTTAGACTTTTTACAAGTTGGCATTGTTGCAGCCAATCCATTTTGAGCTGGAACATTGGAGTTTCCCAAATGGTAGGTCAACGCTTGAACAAATATTCACTTCATTTAAAAAAAAAATCAAACTATTAATCACTGCTGATTAATTGTGTCTGTATTTCCTGAAAATTCTCATCATTCAAGAATCTTAATGTGATAAGAAATACCATTCTGTATCTGCATTATCTCATGAATCTTCTTTTCTATTTCTAGGACCATCGTGGAGTGGCGAGCATCCAACGGTGTTCTTTCTTCAGAGAAAGATTTCGCTCTTCATTGGAAGCATGACTGAATTCCAATAAACGGAAACAAATAAGCAAGTAAACTAGTTTCCAGCATTGCAGAAGAGATTTTGGAAGAGTAGCTAAAGCTTCATGTAGGACAACTGTATACCTTTTTTCTAAGGTGTGGTGTTGGACAAAGTTCTGCTAATTCTTTTAACCTGTTACCAAAAACAACCTGGTTTTGGGAATTGCACAATATCTGAAACTGTGGATACAGCATGAGGCCTCTTTCTCCAGGAGATGGACTTTCCCCTCTGGGCCTGCTCACACGAGGGCCTGACTACTTGCGTAAGCAGCTGGAGATGAGCAGTGGTGGGCGGACGCCAAGTGCCGTAGAGAGGCTGGAAGCTGACAAAGCCAAATATGTCAAATCCCGGCAAGTGATCAACAGCCGCCAAGAGCCCATTCTGCTCAGCCACACTCCCCAGTCTTCCCCGTGCTGCAGGAGACCCCTAACCCTCCACCAGCAGAGTGAATTTCCTCAGGGCTTGACAGCAGGCCAAGATGGCCTCCGACCCAAGAAGCAGCCCCCTTCTCCTCAGTCCCCCATAGCACGACGAGGGGGCAGCAGGCGCCTACTGAGGCCTGACTCACTTGTCATCTACCGGCAAAAACGCGACTGTCCTCTGGTCAACAAGGAGAACAGCAAAGGATACAACCTAATGAAGTGGCTGTTTCAGGGTCCGCTGAGAGATGGACCTCATAACTCTTCTTCTTCAAGGAGTCTCTTAGGAGATGGACATCTGGAAGAGACCCAAGAAGAGAACTCCACGGTTTGGGTACCTGCAGAGGAGGATGCAAGGACTGCACATTCAGTGGACAAGTTAGGTGGATTCATGGGTTGTGAGTCTGAGCCTAGTCCAAAAACCCAGGCCAGCTCTCAGCTCAGTGTTGACCAACCCTTTCCTTCCTCTGGCCATTACCAAACAGGAGCCAAGAAAGAGCTGACTCTGAGTTATTCTCTTCCTCTTTCAGAGAAAGAACGATTCTTTAACTACTGTGGCTTGGACCACAATTTAGTCGAGGTGCTCGGAATTGAACACTTCAAACCAGGCAGCTGGGAAGCTGGTTCCTTCTGCATCGGATCAGCTAGTTCAGAACATGATGGCCTTTCCTACAATGGGGAGCCCTTGTCTGCTGAAGACCCAAGTGACAAGCTGCCTGCCTCGGTCTCTGTCATTGAGCGAAACGCCCGTGTCATTAAATGGCTTTACAGCTGCCAGCAGGCCCAAACAAGGTCCAAAGAATCTACCGTATGAACTCATCAAGTTCTGGGGTCCAAGGCTCTCCCTTGATCCCAAGTGAAGAGAAGTCCTGCTTTGGAGGGGATGCAGTGGTGGGATTCAAAAATGTTTACTACCAGTTGTGTGGGCATAGTTTGGTAGGCATGGCATGGCTTGGTGGGCATGGCAGGGGAACGATACTGTAAAATCTCCATTTCCTCCCCATCCCACTAACCTGCTTTCCAGCTCCGTTCTCCTGTGCAGGGCAACCAAAGAAGACCCAGCCAATCAGCTGGGACTCAATGGGAGGCAGATAATAGATGGGGCGGGGCCAGTCAGAGGCGGTATTTGTCGGTTCTCCAAACTACTACTCAAAATGTCCACTACCGGTTCTCCAGAACTGGTGAGAACCTGCTGAATACGACCTCTGAGGGGATGGCAAGGTTCACCATGGGAAACAGCAGGGAATATTGCCAGAGGTGTCTTTTCTCAAAGGGACACTGTTAAGAACCAGTTGGTCTTGAACTTTTGCTGAATTTTCCCCAGTCTTGGATAATAATGATTAATTACCATACTGAGAATTGAAAGCTAACAGAGGCAGAGGGGCCTCAAATAGATAAAATATTCCCTAAAGGCAATGAGGCAATTAGGACAGTTTCCAGGCTACTTTAAGGGCTAAAATTTCTTGTTGCCATCCAAAGCAGATGAATACATTTTCCTTTCTTTCCTCATTGATTGAGAGCCATTGTGATGCAGCAGAGAACACAGGGAGAATTAGTTCAAATCTCTACTCGCCCATGAAGTTTCTTAAAGTGGAAGGTTAGGTTTACCTAGCACTTGTTCTATGAGGTTGTTGCAAAGATATATCCTGATATATCCTGCTAACAAACAACCCCTGATTGGGTTATTAATCATTGCTTATTTACACCGCGAACAAAGTGCTGAGCTCTTAAGGAATTTCCACTCCTGTTGGCAGAACTGTCTGAGTATGGTTCGACACTGAAACATCTAACCTTTCTTTTTCCCGATAGCTTGGTTCAAGTCCAGTGTGCTTGGCTCTTCCTTCATGTTGAAGCCTGTATGACTTGCTTCACTGTGCTGCAAGATGATTCTGCTTCCCAGTGTTCGCAATTTAAAAACGTTGGTGTGATAAACTTCTCTGCCTTTGCTTAACACCAACCAACTTTTGCAAAACAGCATCTTGAGGGGTTAAGCTAATGTCAGGCTGGATGATTTTATGAGTTTTACATTGTGGATTTTTAATGCTGTAAATCTCCTGGAGTCACCATGTGTGAGTTGGGCAGTTTTATAAATTTGATTAATAGATACAATAAATTTATTTTCTGGTCTGGGAGAAGCCCTAGGCAGCCACAGAACATAACCCTTGACTTCTGTAAAGTCGGAAAAAGGATTCATGTACTTCTGGAAAACTGGAATTATTTCTAGGTGAGGTCTGAGGATTTTCTTCAGCTGTGTTTCTTTCTGTTCAGACTGTTCACTACTTTGATGATGGGAAGAATCAAAAAGGACTCTCTAAGGATCCTTCCATACCTCCTCTGCTTCTAATCTTTAATCACAATTTGAAATGTACCCCATGCATTTCTTGCAGTTTTGAGAATAAGGAACACAAATCTCTAGCACATGCAGCAACAAAATTCTCCATTCCTTTCCATAAAACAGGGAAGGGAATAAAATATATCAACATGAAGAAGTAGGAATATAATCACAACTCTTATCAATTTCATCCCTTCATTGGGGAGCTGGGGGGGGGATACAAATCTGTAAAACCATTATTACCCTTTATGGACCCATTAGAATAGTGGAAGTACAAATAGCAATAACATTTAGGCTTATAGACCGCCCCATAGCACTTTACAGGGCTCTCTAGGGAGTTTACAATGTAAGCATTATTTGCATATCATTCCCAACAATCTGGATTCTCCGTCTGGAAGGCTGAGTCAACCTTGAGCCCCATCAGGATCAAACTCCAGGCTGTGGGCAGAGTTTGCCTGCAATATTGCACTTTAAGTATTGCGCCACCAGGGCTCCTTACAAATAGCCAGGAGAAGGGAAGACACAAGAATTCTGCCAGTAAAGAAATGATTCACCCTGGGGGCTCTTCAAGGTTCCATAGTTTCCCATGAAAAACTGATTTCAGAGCTTTTTATTTTTTAATTTCACAACAGAGCTGCCAAAAATAAAAACAAAAGGCACACCTGCCAAAAGTCAGGTATAAAGGTGTGGAGATGATCTGGGAGTTGTCCAAATATCCTTTGTAGAACTGCTGTGAGTTGCATCTGCTAGAGTTGGGCAGCCATACACTGTACATTTCTTAAATCAAATAAATAAATAAATGACAAAGTTTCATCTTTAATAATGTGGATGCATAAAATCTCAGACATTATTATGGTATCAGCTTGTGAAAGGTGACCTTTTTTTATAACTGAAGGTTTATTGTAATTGAAGGCTCATCTCAGAAACAGCGTGCTTGCACAGATCTTATATGCATCCTAAGACAATTGATACTTTCCACTGAATGCCCATGAAAAATTGCAGCCTACGAGTGATGAATACTGTCTGACAAACTCTAGATTATTGCTCTGCAGAAAGTTAACAAGTTTTTAAGTTCTGATGACAGTCTATCTATTGACACCTTGTGGTAACTAGATATATCACAATCCTTTTATACAAAACCTACATTTACTCTGAACAGGCAATTTATTCTAGCCCATTCCGTGAAAATACAAGATTCCATTAAAACGAACAACTTGAACAACTACATTTCCAAACTTTATAATTTTGCAAGCCTATATTTCAAAATGTGGCAAGAGTGGCAAGAGTTGCAAGAGTCAAAGACACTGTAGGAACAGTGTCCTTTAGGAACCCTACTTTAATGTCATGCCTTCCCCCTTAATGAGCAAAAACAAAATTATTAATCTGCAACATAGATATCACTGCAAAAGTATGCAAAACACCTAATTTCTTTGAAAAATTATTTATGTATACCTTTGCTGTCTTTGTGCAAAAGGCTTACAGACTATAGTTTAGTTATAGCTAAGGAGAGACAATTTCTCTCTGCCTGTAAGGCAAAGATTCTCAGCAACTTTATCATATGTGGACCTCAACTCTCAAAATTCCACAGCCTGGATGCTTTTAGAACCCCACACTTCTAAAAGTTGTTGAGACTGAGAAACACTGCTCTAAGGGCTGCATATCAAGAAAATCTTGAGTATATTCTGATGGATCTCGAGTATGTGTGGCTGAACCAAGATATGACTATAGCCAGACTATGAAGTCTGTATGGATGCCAATTCCTTTCCCTCTAATATTCTGTTGTCTTTCCTCCCAGCAGCAAGCTGTAAGAAAGAGGCAGAGACTAAAAACACGCACTTCGCCCAAGATTTATTAAAATTATTCATTTAATTCAGTGAGTTGAGTTGATCCAAATTGTGGAATCTAACTGAGTCCAACTATCTGTTCAGAGAAAGGTGTTTGTGGATGCACAAGAGAGTACATTGTTGAACTGACTCAGAGACATCCCCTTTCTGAGGCTTCAAGGAGAAAACAGCAATTTGATTCTCTTCTCCTATTCCAAGCGGTGATGTGATCTAATTGTCTTTGAACTGAACCTTCGGTTCACTAAATTCTAACGGGTAATTTTTTTCAGAAGTCTGAACCAATCTCTTGAATGGGGGGAGTTAAAATTTGGCAAAGGACTGCCTAAAATTAGAATTATGACTAGGTTTAGCAGGTGGTTCACAATTATCTATGAACTTACATTTCTGTGACATAAAAGACAATGATCAGTCTGAAGCTATTTCTGGCTATTAACATATTTAATTTTCAACACACTTGATTTAAACATTACTTGGGACAGACCGTGAAGGGGGAAGAGTAGCAGAGGCACCATGTTTGAAGAGAAGCCTCTTCTCAAGCAGTGAAACACTAGATAAGTATCTAGATCAGGGGTCTCCAACCTTGGCAACTTTAAGACTTGTGGACTTCAACTCCCAGAATTCCTTTGCTGGCTGAGGAATTCTGGGAGGTGAAGTCCACAAGTCTTAAAGTTGCCAAGATTGGAGACCCCTGGTCTAGAACATCCTAACAGATTAGGATGCTTTCAAGGATGTTTTCAAAGGTGTTAATGAGGTAGTTATGTCCAATGTGTGCTTGTAGTAGTTCAGGACTGAAAGTTCTGCACTGAACTCACATGTAGATAGCATGACAAACCAGCACTGTGAATCTGGGGGTACTATCTTTGTTAAAAATGGTGCCAGCTTCAACAGAAACATTTTGAGAGTGGAGATCCATAAGATAGAATTGTCAATCTTTCAATCCTTCAATCTTTTTTTTTTTTCAAGCTTTATTTTTTCCCCATCATGCTGCACCATTAATCATAAAGATTTGGGCTGAGCGGTTAGAGGCTAATTACTCCCTGAAAATCACCTGTTGTCCATGCGTGTTGCAGGAGGAAAAACATTTTGTCCAGGAAAATAGAAATGCCAGGAATAGATGAAGATTGTAGCAGAATCTTGGACACTCTAGTTTTGTAGTCTGGATTCTCTCTTACTCCACATATTTAGCCAAATGAGTCTCCAATCTATTGACACATTTTAAGGTTATAATCTTGTCTACCTGAACTACTAGCTTCCATAAGTTATAAATCTAGAAATCTATCTTACCCTGATTTGGGAGCTGTCTTCCATTATAATTCCCCAAGCAGATTTGAGGATGATCTGAAATAATCTTCAAACCAACCAACCTTAAAACAGGATTTTACACTGGATTTTTCTCCAGCCCTGCTAAGAGATACCAGGGATTGAACTGGAGACTTTGTTTACATACAAGGTATGCACTTTGCTTCATAACTACATCTAACAGGGATAAAGGAAACTCCCTAAGATCAAACTGCTTTTAATCCTTGGTGCTTGGTACCATATATGTTGTTTACAACAGCTGTTCAGGGCTTTAGATCTTCCTCAGCCATTCCTGAGATACCAGGAATTGAATTTCAGCTCTGGATGAGATGGGCGGCACATAAATCCTGTAAATAAATAAATAAACTTGGAAATTACTGGAAAACAGAATTTCCAGGCTCTAACAGCACTACAAACATCAGCACCAAGCACCTCAGATTTCCTTGGCAAGCTCGAAATGCCTTTATGGGTTATTGGAAAGTGTCTCCATGTGCAGATTTAACTATTTTTGGTCGTCAACATTTGCATCATACTTTTCTTTGTGTGAAGAGATTGGAATTTCCACACATGGAGCTCTCCCATTTTATTATCATAATTCTGTGAGATCTCTTACTCAGGTCTCATCATGGCTGAGCGGGGATCTGTATCCAGGTCTTCTCCATCCAAGTCTATCAATTGTAGCAAGTTATCACAGAATCAGCTTGTAGACTGCTATAGATTGGACTCTTGGATTAATTGTTCTGCAACAGCTGCTTTCTTAGTGCCCTCAAAATAGGTGAATGTGGAAAGAGAGAAGGAGATGCTCAATTTTTGATAGGCAGCAGTCTCTGGCAAGGAGATTTTCATAAGTGTCCATTAATATAATTATTCTAAGAACAGTCTGATAAAGAGAAAAGGAGAGAAATGAAATGAAGGCATTGGAGACACACACTCTGAAAAGGCTTCGTAAAGTTATTATCCTAAACAACACCCATATCTGGAACTGAATATTTCACATTAAGCCCAGCACTTTTTTTCAGAAAGCTGTTGGAAAATAATAATATATATTGTTATCACTGAGAAAGGGTCACTCACTCAAAGTCCTCCATTTCTGTGTCTGTCTGTCCTAGTTACTTTTGGGAATATTCTTGTTCTTCAACTCAGCCAGTTTGTTGGTTATGAAGCTCCACTTGAAGGCCACACCTTCAGTGTCTCGTAGATCATTGTCATGGCCAAGGTCACTGACTTCCTCAGCAGGCATCACCCCACAACCCACGCCGCCCTCAACCATTTCTTCGCTGGGGTCCACCTTGGCAGTCATTTTTTCCAGAGCTGAAGTTTGCTGCCACTTAGAAGCAAAGACATCCCAAAGGCCAGTGGTCTTCTTCTCAGCTGCTTCTTCTGCTGGTTTTGCAGCTAGAGGACTGAAAGGAGAGTAGAATTTAGGAAAGGAGAGGTGTTAAAACTACATTGGACTGTATGTTAATTAAGTCCCCCAAATTCTAAGAATAAAATTGGAAGCACAAAAAGCTGCTTAAGGCCAAGCCAGATCTTCAATTTGCTCTTAGTGGAAGCAAAGCTACAATTAAAAGTTCTCCTGTCAGTTGGACACGCTGCTCATCTCAGTTTCTTGGCCATGTGGAAATGGCCCACCAGAATTTCAGACATAAGTTTCCCCAACCCTTCCCAAGAGTAATGAAAACTGAAATGGATGTTTCTCATGTAAAATATATTCTCTGATCTACCCTAAAACAATATTGTAGTAATTGATTTGGTTTCATAGGAGATGCTTATCTAAACTATATAGATGGAATGTACAGTAAAAAAAACACCTATTGAGTTAAGTGGGAAACTTTCTGGAAATGTGATCTTAAAAGCTTTGCATTAACATTAGTCCATAATAATCCTAAATAATGCTAAGGTACCAATACAGTAATATCAGGACCATAGCTTGAGCTTGGCATGTTTGGGAACCTACCTGGGAGAATGGTTATAGTACAATGTGCAAAGGAAGGCCTTTCTCACAGTAGATCTCTCTCTCTCTTTTTTATGGTTGTTGCTACTTGTGAATTTTGAATGCCTGCTTAGAAATTTTCCTAAAGAGCACTTTTCCCAGTTATAATCAGAGTTGGAAGGGACCTTGTAGGTCATCTAGTCCAACCCCCCGCCCAAGCAGGCGATCTTACATCATTTCTGACAAATGGCAGTCCAATCTCTTCTTTAAAGTCTCAAGTGATGGCGCTCCCAGAACTTCTGAGGGAAAGCTGTTCCATTGGTTGATTGTTCTCACTGTCAGAAAGTTTCTCCTTATTTCCAGGTTGAATCTCTCCTTGTTCAGTTTCCATCCATTATTCCTTGTCTGGCCTACAGGCGCTTAAGATCTTCACTGTTATATCTGATATTGCTTTGCTTTCATAGATTTAATAATTGTCATTTTTACCATTTTAATCTCGTTTGAGATTTTTAAAATGATAAATGGAGGCTAATGGATACCATAAAAATAAAGAGCATATTTTCTAGAGTTTTTGTATGGCTTGAAGGTTTAGTTTAAAGATCCATTGGATTTGAACACCTATAATAAATTGAATGAATGAATGAATGAATGAATGAATGAATGAATGAATGAATGAATGAATGAATGACTCTTGAAGGCTAAAGACTCCATTCAACAATTGTGTGCCATATTTTATCTACCCGCTGGAGGGCAGAAGGTCAAAAGGAACAGCTGACTGATTCTAGTAAGGCAAAGAGAAATGTTTGCAATTGGTTTGCAGGGACCCTGTTTCAATGGGCACCAGTATGGCTATATCCATATAGATTAATAGGTTGGAATGGACCTTGGAAATCATCCATCTGCCTGTTCAAGGAGGAGATCCTATATCATTCTGGACAAATGGCTGTCCAGTCTGTTCTTCAAAGCTTCCAATGATGGAGCACCCACAACTTCCAAATGTAAGCCTTTCCACAGAATGATTGTTCTCACTGTCAGGAAAATTTCTTAATTCTAAGTTGAATCTCTCTTTAATGTTCTTCTACCTATTACTTCTTGGCTTACCTTCAAGTGCTTTGGAGAATAAGTTAACTCCCTCTTCTCTGTGACAGCTCTTTAAATATTGCTATCATATCACCCATAGTCCTTCTCTTTGTTAGACGAGATCAGAGGTCTCCAAACTTGGCAACTTTAAGACTTGTGGACTTCAACTCCCAGAATTCTCCAGCCAGCATGGAAGTCCACAAGTTGCCAAGTTTGGGGACCCCTGGACTGGACATACCTAATTCCCTTAATCATTCGTTGTACAGTTTAGCCTCCAGACTCCTTACTTTGTTGCTCTTCTCTGCACATTTTCTCGGTTCTCAATTTCTTTTTTATATCATGGTGACCAGAAATGAATGCAGTATTCCAAGAATGGTCTCATATTTATACGTAATTGCAAAAGCATCAACCACAATGAGACAAAAACCAAGCCAACACACTCCTTAATATTAATCTGGTTTTGCAAGGTGAGGGTGACTAGAAAACAAAACACTAACACTTATTTCTAGACAAAAATAAGGAAGCTGAAGGCCCAGTGCATTTCCTTCCTGATTCTTTGGGCAGCAATAGTTTTCTCAGCCAATTGTAGCCACGAACAGCTCATATCAGAAAAACATACGGAAATGAAAGATTCAGCATAGCTGTGGTTTTGAACAAAGTGCCAGGAATGTGAATTGATTGATGGCTGATATTTTTGTTTTTTTGTTGATTTTGGAGCACCTCTGAGTTTAGAGGGAGGAGTGCCTGTCTTATGACTATAAAAATGAACAGGCATTTTGGGTAAAGGGATGGTTGTGTGCCCATGTTATTTCTCTAAAACAATATTTCCTTGAAAACTTTAAGATATGGGGATTTCAACTTCCTTATATTTATCTGGCTTGGCTGGAGAATTGTGGGAGTTGAAGACCACATATCTTAAAGTTATCAAGGTTGAAAATCACTGCAAAGAGGATAAAAAGTGATTGATATGAAGGTGTGTATTTGCCTCATTCAGGCAAATTAAAAATTATAATTAGTTAGATATCTCTTACTGGTCAGCAGATGGTTCAGGAGCCAGCAACTGATCTTCATCCTCCTGACTGAACAAAGATGACATAGTCCTCCAGCCTTTGACTCCAGCTCCCTGGACCTACATGCCAAAATCAGACAATTGGGATGTGGGTAGACATCATGGTAACAGGCTTCCTCAGACAAACTTCAGAATCCTTTCCTCAATGCAATTTCCTTTCAAATCAAGCATTTGTATGATTGTTTTTCTTTCTGGAGCTGTAATGTGTGCTGGAACTCTTCAACTCTTCAACCCAACTGCTCAATAAGACTCTATGGAGATTCTCAGACATCCAAGTCAGAGTTGTCACACAGGGTTTCAAAAAGCAACTGGACTTTCTTATTTTTTCCTTGAAGATGTCCAAACTGAAGAAGCTTCTTGGATGAGAAATGAAATGTCTTCCATGAAAAAACAAGAAAGTTTAGTTGCCTTTTGAAAAAGCATATTTGGGATGCTCAGTAAGAGATGAATCCTTTTCTCGGGGCCAAGTAAAAATATCTGAGATGATGGATAATAGTTCTAGGTCAGAAGTGGGTGACCCCTTTGGACCACAATGGTTGCTCCATCCCTCCTTTTTTTTTTTGCCTCAAAGTCCTCCAAGATAATCATCTTCTGAAAGAGGGTCTTCTCCAGTACTATCCTACTCAGTCATTGGGCTTCTGTAATGATTTTTGGCTGTTTGCATTATGCGTTCCAGATTGTTTCATTATTAGTGCTTTCATTGGGTTAACTAAATAATGACCTATTTTTTGCAAATTCAAGATATTCTCAATAATTTTCTTCAACACCACAATTCACAGGCGTCCAGTTTATTTCATTCTATCTTTCTGATTTTGTGGCTTTTATAACATCTGTTACAACTGGGAAGACCATGGCACTAATAATATCCAGCTTTGTAATCATCATGATGTCTCTGCCTTTTAACGTTTTGAATAGCTTTGCAATACTCTTTCTTTCAAGTAAAAAAAATCCCTTTATTTTATAGCTTCGATTCTGAAATGTCCTTTATGTCAATATCAATCTGCACTGGAGACCAAGTTCTTGTGTATATAATCACACTTGGCCAAATCAAGTATCTAATCCAATCCAATTCAATTCAATTAACTACCTGTCACTTGGATGAAAACTTCACTTTCACTTAATTTCCCCCATAATTCCTTCTTTTAACGTTCTCATACTAACATATTTTCACACCTTAGGGCAGCTTTCTCCTATTGTCCCAACTAGCAACGTTTCATTTACAATTTAAACATTTCTGCACAATCTTTTTGAAAACTGTGCTGATTTTGGGAAGATGTTGATGCATAATTGTTTTTGATAACCCTCGAGTTGACAGATTCCCCTCCTCTCAGAGGCTGAGCCAGCCATTTTGTTCTCGCAGGATCATAACTTTAGTCACGAGTTGCTTTTTGTTTGGACCTCAAAGTTTTGCAGCCATTTTGTCTGTAATGCAACAGTAACTTCAGAAGTCTAAAACAGACTTTAAGCTCTTTGGATGAAGATAATTACGATTCTTACCCGCCGAGCCAATTGAGAAACTGAGTTCAGTCCCTCCTCTGACAGCATTATAGAGTCTGTAGTTTCCACCAGCTGAGGATTCTTGCTCTGAAATAAGAGATCATTTTTTGAGAATTGTTGGTGCAAGAACAGGCAACAGTGGCCTTTTGCTTCTACAGGAATCTGTAGCTCCAGTCAATAGAGTTAGATTGTCTTTTTCTTTTTCTCCCATTACACTATACCCCCTCTTTTTCCCTTCCTCTCTTCTTACTTTTCCATGTTTTTTTCTTCTTTGTATTTTATACTTCTATAAACTAATAAAAAAGGTTAATAGGAATCTGTGGCTCTATTCAGTAGAGAGAGCAGAATAAAGATAGCTGAGCTGCCTTACTCCATTTTTAAATGAAGTGTTGCAAATCATCTTTCAACATCTCCCCTCCCCCATCTCAAAGATTATTTAATAATAACAATAATTTATACTGTGGTCTTAGACCAGCATTGCAAACAAGGTATCAATTAAAAAGATACTCCTTTGGTCTTTTTAGCTGCCAGAAAAAGGGTGTGGAGGAAAACAAGGAATTCTCGAAATGCCTAGGTAATTACCTTGGCAGCCCAAAGTTGTTGGACTACAAGGTTATTGGGGAGCATGATGGATGACTCTTGGAGATGGATGTATCCCACTGGAGAAGTCACATCCAGGGGGTAGGGGAAAGACCAATGTTAAGGGGGAAGTGTATGGTGTGATTTAGTATCAGCTGCACCCAGCCACGTTCCAACATGGCAATTTCTAATAAACCAATTTTCTTTTTCTGAGATGCAGTTAGAGACTTTTGATTTGAATGAGGGTAGATTTGTTGGAGCCTTGACACAAGGAACATTAAACAGACAAGATAATATAATTAGTGGTGGTTGTCAGTGGGCAGTCAGTCTCCCTCATTTTGCAGACAGTATAACAAAATTCTACTGATCAGATAAGAGCAGTTGTATATAAAACAGATCAGTGCACATTCATTATTTAATGATTTGCAAAGGTGATCTCGCTATTGTTATTGGGCAGAATGAGCAAATTCATTCCAGAATGGGACAGATATCAAATTTCCTAAAGTTATGAAGTTTCCAATGCTTTCCTTACCTAAGAGGTGTGGGGGAGGCATGTTGTTTGTTTTCTTGCATCACAGAGAAATTAGTTCAGGCTTAGATAGGCCAGTTGATGATAGAAAAAAATCTGATTCAATCAATCACCAGAGATTTCTTAAATCAAAGGACACAACTGCATCTTCAGATAAGGTTGGGGGAAATTTTGGTTTTGGTATCATGCACACATGCTGGCTATTGGGGAAAGAATTACCCATTCAGAAAAACCTGCCACCTTGAGTTTTACTCCAGGTAAGTTCTCTTAGCTTAGTGATGATTCAAAGTTGCCACAAACACTCCCAATGCAGTTATGATGCAGTTCCACAATTCTGAGGGCAGCAACCCACCCCCCGCTGATGGTCATCTGACCACATTTCCAGCATTAGGCATCCAACTTACTTTATGCCTAATTGCAGCAATCCATGGTCACATGACATGATTTACAAGGTTTTTTTGGCTGGAAATCAGCCACTTTGGCCAGTTTCTGTCAAAAAATGCCCATTAATCCCTCCACGTTTGCATGCCTCACATTACAACTATCATGATGGAAATTCTGGGCTCCATTATAGTTGTAAGTTGAAGACTATCTGTAGTCAGAAATAACCACTTGATCAGCAGTCAGATTGGTTATTTGTTTTTTACCACTTCCTTTTGTGTCCTGTCTCAGCTTATCTCAACCATCTCAGCTTATCATTGCAGATTTTTTTCCTGATCAAACAGAAAAAGTCTCATTTTGAAAGAATCAGTTGGGTAACAACCTCCCATTGTTCTCTTTCAAGATGAGACCGACTGTATGTGCAGTCCACTTCAAGGCATTTTTGAATGTAATGATGCCAGAAGTGATATTGCTTTACAGCATACCTTCTGCCCCTTATTTATTTGTTTTTTAGAAATGCAAGTGTTAAGAATATTGGTAAATTATTTATAGTCACTGGTATCTCACTGATTGTTTCCATTCTGGACTAAAGAATTAGTTCTCATAAAAAATAGAAAGTAGAATGTATTGTCTGAAATGCTGTAGGGTTTTCTGCCTAAGCAGGGGTTGGACTAGAAGACCTCCAAGGTCTCTTCCAACTCTGTTATTCTGTTCTGTCCTGTCCTGTCCTGTCCTGTCCTGTCCTGTCCTGTCCTGTCCTGTCCTATCCTATCCTATCCTATTCTAAACTTATGATCTGGGTTCTTCTCTGCCTTCCAGATGTGTGACCTTTAACCCCCAGCATTTTTGTCAATGGCTTTGCCAGCAGGAAAATATTAGGAATGAAGGTCCATCCATCTGGAATGGATGGGAAAGCTAATAAAGTCCATGTTCAATGACCAAGGAAAAAGAAGAGGCCTGATTATGGATTGCTCTACCTCATCTTGGAGATCTTCTTCCTGGAGCTCTCCACCAAGGGCTTGCATTACTTTTGTCTTGTAGACTCTCCAGAATCCCTGAGTCATTGTTGCAACAGCCAATTCAGCTTTTGGGGTCTTGGTTTCTTCAGATGCTAGAGAAGCTTCAAGCTTTACAGTTATTTCTTCAGTTTCTGTGTTGAGCACTAAACAAGTTAAGTTCCAGTGGCCATTGTGCCATGGCACTCAGCTGCTTTGGACGCTCTGCAGGATAATAGTAGCTCTGCTAGAAACTAGTGTGTCCTGCTACTTCACACCTGTTTCTAGCCACCGCCTCCTTAGATCTGGTGTCTTCATTAACAATTCAGAAGCATACGGCATTCATCTCAAAGAACAAAGTAGAATCAGATACATGGCTGACCCAGAATAATAATGGATGACAGCTCTTGGAAAAAACAGGCACCCACCCCCAGATAAGTTCTGCAAAAAAAAATTTGGCTGTCTTCTTCATCTCACACATGGAAAGCTAATCCTTCTAGGCTACCCATGTCCATTAAACTTTTCTTTATGGGCAAACACATTTTTTTTGTGTGTGTAGAAAGCCCCATCGTCTTCAGAATGTGCCACTTGGCTTCAGAAATTCCCTAATCCCAAGCAGGCTGTTTCTCCCACTTTGGCATCACAAGGAAATTGTAAAGGAAAGTGTTCCTAAGATGCTGCATTACACCCCATTGTCTGCAGCCTGCAACTGATCTCCTACAAGAATGGGCTTTGGAATGTAGGAGCTAGGCAGCAAGCTTAAAATAGCTGCTGACAGATAAATTATTTTGTAGGGCTGATAGCCTTGCAGCCCAGCATCTTCTCCTTCCTGGATTTAGTTTCTGCTTTAGGCAGAATGCCAATCTCTCCTCCCCACTCTGCCAAATGTCCAAATGGTGTCTTAAAACCTGCAAGGAAGCTGGATTGCCACTGTCCAGATTATGCTCTACTGTTGAAGAGAACACAGGGAGGTGTTCTATTTCCATCACTCAACTTGCTGGGGCCCTTCTCCCCTTAGCTAATGACAGATGCCTGTCCACTGCCTTTCCATATCTGTAAATGTCTTACTTCTCAACCGGGTGCAGCAACATGATAACAAATTGTTAATGAACTGGCTATTCCTTTGTCTTGTGATGACAACCATATGCTAATGCCACAGATTCATTTGTGCTAAACTTCACATAGCCATTCTACATCAAACATGGGTTTCTCACAAAGCTGAAGCCTACTGGGAAGTGTGTTTAGATCCAAGAATTGTAAAGTGAATTTTGTCCAAACTTAAAACTTGGAATCAATTTATCATGTCATTTAATGAGGGTGACTGTGGCTCAAAGGACATCTGGAACACTGGAAATCATGGCATTGAGAAATTCTGATGCTTGTTTAGAGATGGGGAGAGGAGATTAAAACAAGTACTTTTCTAATGAACTGATGTGTGAAAAAGAAAGACCTCCTTCTCAAACTATCCTCTCTCCCAAACTCCCCCTAAAACCTGAATCCTAACCCCTTCATTACATGCTGCCACACATTATCTAAACCACTGGAAACCAAAATGCATGTATGCACACCAGTGGTGGGATTCAATTTTTTTTTTTACTACCGGTTCTGTGGGTGTGGCTTGGTGGCATGGCAGGGTAAGGATACTGTAAAATCTCCAGTCAGAGATGGTATTTACTGGTTCTCTGAACTACACAAAATTTCCACTACTGGTTCTCCAGAACTGGTCAGAACCTGCTGAATACCACCTCTGATACACGAGCACATATATCCCCCATAGGGATAAATAATCAGGCTAGTTAATCCACGACAAGCCATTGACTTGATGGAAAAGTAGGGTATAAAACACCACTAGATTTGAGTGTTCATGCAAATCTATTCAAAAATAATTTTTAAGTTTACTCACCCAAAGAGCTTGTGGGGTCAAAACTTCACATCTTGAGTTGGTGCATTATACCCCACTGTTTGCACCTTATAACTGATCTAATAATATTATTTATAAAGTTGGAATTATTTAAATATCTAAGATTTATAGCTTCTTAAGAAGCAAAACCGTGTATTTTTCCATACAATTTGTTTTGTCCTTTTGTATATATCATGGAGACATGACCTATTTTATTATTAATGAATGAATTGGGTTTGGGGAAATGAATGGGGTTTTGTTGCAGATTTGAATCAAGAAGATGCAAGATCATTAAAACCTGAATCTCCCAAGAGACTTTTTCATCATTCCATCCAAAAGGGAAATGCTACTCATAATTTTGCAGTTCGATCATCTTTCATGATTCTTCCATACAGACCCTTTCCTGGAGAAGTATCACCTGCTGTAATGTAAGGCAGTGTTCATGTATGTTTGTGTGTATTAACATTATAGAACAGGAAACAGAATATTATGATAAACTTTGAAAGCAAGAGAAAAGTAGATCAATAAGCCCAAATGAAAACTGATTAGCCTAGAGGAGTTATTGCTCTTTGCTTATAAAATCTTTTGATGAGGAATCCTGATATACATTTTCTTCCCAGAGGATTAGCTGAACATCAGGAAAACACATGCACACAAAAACCACAACAGTGCCTTAGGTCAAAGGGTCACTTTTTGTCACCCTCAGCATTAAGAAGATGTGAACTACAGCACAGCCGCTTAATGGGATAAATTACATTCTAGTTATGTTCATCTTAAAGGTTTAAAGTGGAATTCCAAGAAAGGATAAAGAGTTGGAAAATCACTGGAAGATGGCTTTTCTTGTCAAAGAATGGTAGATTCAGACTTGCAGATCAGATCAGGAAACAGAGGCTGAAGCTGTATTAGTTTTCTTTTTTTTCAACAAAACACTGCATTGCATTATACATAATACATAGTTGCTAATAACATAAATGTTACAACGAAAAATGTGCTGTCATAAGAAAGATGAAGTTTAACAAACAGCAACAAAGCGGAACAAAAAAAAATCTATCTAGTATATTTTAAAATATTTTTGTTGAAACAAACAACAAAAGGTGAAAAGGATATAAATGTAATAAATGCACTAAACACTCAGAAAGTCATACAGACATATCTATTGATAAATGAATGTGAGAAATTAGAAACATCTTTTTGTATGGAATAGAGGTGAAATTTTTGATGGTCTGGACAGGACGTTGATTGAATGTTTTTCCTTGTCTTCTTCTGTTGAAAACAATGGAACCTCAGGGGTTAGTCTAGTCACTGGATTACTGCCCTGAGCAAGACATTGGAATAGATGACCTCTAAGATATTTTCGACATCATGCATTCTGAATCTAAAAAAGTGAATGCTTATAAGTGGGCTGGGCTTCAAATGGTTTTATGAGGAAATTGGAGGTGCTTGTGCTGTGAAAATACTCTAGCACAGGGGTCTCCAACCTACAATCTAATAGGATGGTCTCGATCAGGGGTCTCCAACCTTGGCAACTTTAAGCAAAGCTGGCTGAGGAATTCTTGGGAGTTGAAGACCATGAGTCTTAAAGTTGCCAAGATTGGAGACCCCTGCTCTAGCACAGGAGAAGAGGCTTCATATTAAAATATCCTGGAAAAAGGCAATAATACAAAGCCATGATTCTGCCAAGGAAACCAGTCACTAAAGCCAAGGTGGCACTTTTTTGTTTAGGATCACACCAATATTTCCAATTATAACACTATGTTAAATAAATTTATCATGCAATTGCCAGCAATTTTGAATGTCATTCTGTAGCAGAAATACAGCACATGCTATAAATCCAACAAACAACTATGCTTCGTTGATTTGAAAAGTCCTTTAATGAATTTCAGGCCATGTTGCTTGTTTGTTAATCAACCATAACTGCTTTCCCCTGAATTTGGTTTAATTGCAAACTTTTATATCTTTGTAAATGAGGCTTTGAACTGAACTGCACCATTAATATTTGATGTTAGGATAATTCAGTGTTTTTCAAAGCCAGAATGGGGGTCAATTTTCGGAGTTAAAGTTTACACATCTTAAAGTTGCCGAGTCTCGCAAATACTTGGTTAATTTATGTCATTTATTTTTTCCAGCTATTACATTCAGATGAATTGTGGAAACTTGGTGATATATATTAAATATCTAGAAATGTATAAATATATTCATAGACGTTTTGTTTCCTTGGCGCTCCCATCGGTTATTTCATTCATAACCACGATTGGCTACGGAACTTCATCTCATCCATATTCAAATCAGTTTAGAAACGCTCAGGGGATGGCGCCATGAGATGACGTCACACGCACCTATCAGAAGTGGACGTGAAGCTTCCTTTCTCTCTCTGGCGAGCTTTGGAGTTGCAATATGGCTCCCAAGAGTTCCCGCCGAACGGGTTCGCATAAGGCGCATTCCTTGGCCCGCCAGTGGAAAACGAAGCGGCGGCGGCGAGATCTGGATCAGATCCACCACGACATGTTGCCTGAGAACGCGACGAAGCTTCTGCGCCAAGAACTGGATCCCGACCTGCCCGGCAATGCCCAGCATTACTGCCTGCATTGCGCGTGCGTCAAGTGGGAAAGGCGGTGGGGGGGGGAGGAGGAGGAGGAGGAGGAGGGATTGGTCCCCGTGGAATAAATACCCCTTGCATATAGAGATAAGAATTAGATCTGACCAACTCTCGGTTGTGGGATAGAAAACCCTTAGAGTTTCTGGACTAATGTTTCTCAATCTTGACGACAGTAAACACTTCAGCCCCCCAAATTCCCCAGTTAGCATGCTGTTGGGGGGGAATTCTTGGAGTTAAAGTTCTGGGCTTAAAGTAGCCAATTTTGAAAAATGCTACATTAAACATAAATGAGCGTTGCCTATCAACATGTAAGATTTTAGCTGCAGAATGTATACAGAAAAACTGAAAAATCTGTTTTTTTTCTTTTTCAAAGAAAGGGCTGAAGATGTCCTATTTTATGGGGTTAAAAAATAAATTAATTAGGATGCAAAAAAAAAAACAACCCCACAAACCCCAGACAGATGTTAGGTGGTAACAAAGACCCAGAGATTTCTGCATTATTTTGCCATCTCAAACACATTTTGGTAATCCAAACCCAGAGCCCTAATTGTAGACAAAGGGGACAAAGATGAAACTTACATTTCCTTTCAGGTTTGGTGGGGGGGGGGGTGAGAAAAGATAAATAATTTCTTAAACTGCAAGCCAAAGTTTATTTTAAAAACTTTATTTGACAATTCTGTACAGCTCATTATATCCATTTTAGGGAAGGGCATGGAATGGAGAGCAGTTTATGATAGCCCTGTGGCACAGTTCTCTCTTAAGGTTCAACGGCGTAAGTCAGGAAATTAATTTGGTTTTTCTGCTACTCAGCAAATCCAATGAGCCTAAATTTGAGAAAGAGGCTAGAGGCAAGTCAGCCATCATCTTTCACTGCTTTCAAACAGTTCCTTCCCATCCCAGAGGAAACTTTATTCCCATTAATTCTTTTAGATTTTTATTCCTTAATTTTTATAAATAATTCAATAATGCATACCTATTATACTCCCTTCTCCCATTTTGTGGACTTTGAGTGCCCACAGCTCTAACTTGATTTGAACAGTTTACTGGCACAAATCTTAACTACATTTAGTGTTATCTGGGTTCCCTTCTAACCTAGATTTGTTAGTTTGAATCTGAAATCCAAGATTTAAACATCAGTGGTGAAAATGGGCTAGTGTTAGATATTATTAAAGACATTTGCTGATGCAGCTTTGATGTTAGATTTTGATGTTAGTGGTAGAGAGTTGAACTATTACAAGCAGAGTGCAGTTTTTCCTGTTTTATCTGTAAATAGAATCTGTCCTTGAGAAGATGAGAACATTTTAGAAAGTGAAATAATATTAAGGAGTGGTCTGTAGTTATTTTTGGCCTAATAGGCTAGTAACTGCATTGGAGCAAAATATATTCTGATATATTGATTGATTCATTGCTTTCAAACCACCTCAAATCCATGCAGGTTTTAAGCAGCATTTTTCAAAAATGTCTCCTTGCTTCTTCCTATGGCTAAAAGATAGTGTCTGGCCAAAGACATACACCAAAGAAAGACTAGAATTTTATGTGTGCGTGTGAGTCTTTAGTGCTCTTTGATCTTGGATATTGACAGACATTTAATTATCCAAACTAGGTAACATCATCAGAGCTAGTAGGGAGTGGGGTTTGATCTCATTTTATATTCTAATGCTTTGCCTTGTTAGTGTTTGTGGAATGATGGAAGTTCTTTGATTGGGCTGTTTAGTGTTAGCTTGTTTGACAGTTCCTTGAATGAGGTATTGTTTACTTCTAAAGATTAGAATTCAGCTTTCCTTGCCTCTAGCCCAACAGCTTAATCACTAGACCCAACTAAGTTTCCATCAGCTTATAGCATGCTTGTTTCTTCTTTTGTCTTCTTAGGCGATATTTCATTGACTTAAAAAGTATGAAGGATCATTTCAGATCAAAAGTTCACAAAAAGAGGTAATGTTCACTTTATTTAATTGGGTGGCGGGGGAGGAAGTACTGTTATCAGTCCATTTTCTTGAACCTGAACTCTCTCTTCTGAATGGCCTATCTGTCACGTTTATCTAACAAATATATAATAAAAATGTATGCCAGTGGCAAAGAAGATGGGATTCCATTAAAGTTTTGTGTCCTTCATCAACTGGCATATCAGCATTTGCAAACGTTTGGATTTGTTTCTGTTTTTTTAAAAGATTGAAACAGCTGAGAGAGGAGCCCTACACCCAAGAGGAAGCTGAGAGGGCTGCAGGAATGGGGTCCTACATTCCTCCCAAGAAAATTGAAGTCCACACACAACCTCTTGATGAGATGGATGAATCCAGCTAAGGCACAAGGACATTTTTTCTCCATCTGAAAAATCTGGAGATAACTAAGATCATGAAAGCATTGGTATAATTAGATGGTTTGGCATATGCTATCCTTAAAGTTGTACTATTATTTATTGCAGTATGTTTGCGGTATTTATACTGAAATGTATATGCAGATGAGAAAGATCCACCCCCTTGGATGGAAAAAAAAGACATTTTAGCCCCTTCTTGTTTGGTATGAATTAGAGTTCAGCCGCAAGTCAGAGGCAGGAGCCATGCTGCTCAAATGAACTTGTTTTTGATTCTCTTGCAATGGTTTTAAATGTTACTTTGCTCTTAATGTTCCACTCTTCCATTGAGCCCACTTAATAAAAGAGCTGACAATCTGGTTGGCTAATCCTAGCCTATTTTGCTTTGGGGGTTTGATTTGAATGTGTTGAAGGTGTCAGGATTCCGGCAGTTGCCCTAATTAAATCATGAGCCTCGAGCCAAGCTTCAAAAACTGTAAAGAATTTATTAGGAATGAACTTGTCAGCATGACCTGTTTGAAGCTGATTCTGAGACATGTAATTCACTGTCACCTTTGACCCTGGTTTCCCACCACCACTTTGGGTGCATCATAATTCATATTCTCCAACAAAATATGTTCATAGCCAAGAGTCATCAATCACATTCTCTGATGAGAGATTTGCCCAGGCAGAAACTCTGTTCGCTTTGTTACAATCTTTGCAAGATAAAAATGGAATGCGCTTTCGATTCCAAACTGCTGCGGTGCTCTTTCAAATTTCCTGTCCCTCCCCCCACTTCTGTTCATGGCAATCCTAAAACAGGCATAGAAATGTTTTATGGGTTGACAGAAGGATGTTTTCTGTAAGAAGAGGAGCAACTGATTACTTTTTTTTTTTGAGCTTTTAAAAATCACATTGATGGCATGAATCAGAATCTCTCATAAAGCATGCCTAGAAACTGAAAATGGGTGCATTAGGTTGTTCAATAGGGGAAATCCTCTAAATTGGAGCATTACAACTCTATGTTACTGATGAATCACTTGTGAAGGGAGACAAATTCTAGTTTGGTTCAGACATAAAATGTTGGTTAAGAACTGAAACATAAAGATAGAAGTGAACCACCTCTTGATGACTGGGTAGCCATGATTAATACCTGGGAGAAGGCAAGAGCCCTGCAGATGGTGTGAACCAAGTGGGCAGATCATGTCAGAATTTCCGTTCCTTAGGTACTTCCTGAGACTTGTACATCACTCCTATTAACAAGTACTCGAAGCAAATTTAATTCCTTGTTCCCGTGATAAGTGATAAGTAAAAATGACAGTAAATATACCTGATTCACATGACTAAAACAATGTTTCTCAACTATGGGGACTTTTAAGATGTGTGGACTTCAATTCCCAGAATTCTCCAGCCAGCCATGAAACATGTTCTCTTGCAATCTCCCTTTGTTGCTTCTCTCCATGATTTATTAAAATCATTGTTTTCACTTAGAGCAGAGAAATGAGTTATATCCCAATTTCCAATCTAATCTTTGAAATCAGAGACAAAGTTAGTTGGAAGTAGGCAGTAAATGAAATTTCTTCTTGGAAACAATTTAAGAAGGCACAGTGCATCATGGTTAGAGATAAAAAGCGTGAATATGTGACTATACAATTCAGTTTAGGGTTAATAGTATATAATAATTACAATTATATTTTTAGGAAAGCAAATCATCTTGTTTTGAACTGTACTTATTTCTAGTTCAGTATTACCAGTCACACAGTTTGACCACCCTTCATCTACACATAAACATCTTTTCCTGCCAAAAGAAATTTAGATTTTAATTTATATCACTTTTGCAATTTGGTAATTTTATGTCATTTTTCCTTGTAACATTTTCTACCAAAATCAGTGTTCTAAGTTTTGTGGAAATGAAGTATTTGGAGAATGTATTTTGAAATTTCTTTTACAAAGAGGAGAAAGACAATGCCAACCTGGAGTAGGGAAGATATATTCTGGGATGTACTTGCACCTTTGCAATATATTTGAATTGATTTCCTGACAAATGGCAAGGAACTGTGGTGGTGCAGTGGTTAGAATGCAGTATTGCATGTCAACTCCGTCCTCAGCCAGCAGTTCGATGCTGACTGGCTCAAGGTTGATCAGCTTTCCATTCTTCCGAGGTTGATAAAATGAGGGACCAGATTATTGGGGGCAATATGCTGACTTTATATTCTGCTTAGAGAGTGCTGTAAAGCACTATGAAGTGGTAAATGCTATTGCTAAGTGCTAGTGCTATTTTCAAAATTGCAGGATCTGGAGATCTGCCATTACCAAAATTTCCCTTGATAAAGTCATATTGTAATCTGCTGATAAATTAGTATTAAATTTGCAATCCATAAGCATCTCGCATGAAGCTTTCTCTGGTCACTGCAGCCTGTGGTTTATGAGTTGCATAAATAATTGTACTGTTCAGCATTTTATATCTAGCTTCTGTTGCCTTGGTTTTATATCTGGGATATAGTTTTATATTTGGAATCTGTAAAAGAATTTCGAAGGAATGAGCAAACCATGAAGGAGGACTTGGTGACTCTTGGTGACCAGAGAATGAAAAAATGATGAGAAAGAAACTCAGCTAGACGTGGATTTTGTTTGATATGAGACAGATATATTCTTGGACTGGCTTTCAAGATTCTGTTAGTATATCTTACAATGATACGGTAACATTCCATAAATTTTCTGTTTCTTTACATGCTGGCTGGGGAATTCTGGGAGTTGAAGTCCCCCAAGTTGCCAAGTTGCCAACCTCTGCTGTAGGAGAATAGCAGGCTGAGCTGGAAAGTGGGGTTAAACATGTCATCAGTTTGGAGTCATTGCATTACCACAAGATACTTATATAGAGGTAGCAGTAATAAACTTTTCTGTGCTTTGAACTCATCAAATGCTTCTAGTTATTCATGTCTGACATTTAACCTGTCCTAGGTCAAAGAACTAACAGCATCCAAGGAAAACATTTTTTAAAAAATCAAAGATTCATGTGTCCCCCTTCCCCATTTTCCCAGGACATTCTTTCTATTCATTCTCATTCTAGGCCATGTGGAAATATCCTAGCTATTTTTTCTACAATTTTTGTGATGAATGTATTACCATGGATATTCACAAATAACCACATTGGCATGTTCTTCTGTGATAAGTTTAGCAAAAAGATAGTTTTCAAATAACACAAAGCCAGAGGAATGGATTTGCAAAGCCAAAAACAAACCAAATTAAAGTTTACATGAGTGAACTAGATCACATCTCACATTCCCATTGAATGGAGGATTTGTTCCATTAAAATATTTAGATGATCTAAACAGCACACTGGGAACAGAATAAATCCTTTGCTACATTAGTCAAACATATCCCAGGGTGCACATTTAGCTGTTGACATCTGCTGAAGCAGCATATTGTTAGCTCTGAATCAGCAAAGCTAAAATCTTTTTCTTTGGAAGAAGAAAGAAAAATGTTTTTCATCATTACTGCACTTTCCTTTTGCTGTGTGATAGAGACAAAGTGCTAAATTGAACTTTATTAAAAAGCTGGTCAGTCTGTAATCTTAAGACGACATCCTACAGAAAAAAAGAAAAGAACCTTTTAAGCCAAACTGGGTTCTTGATTTAATAGTCATATTTTAAGCACCAGGCTAAAATCCTGGAGAGTGTGAATTCTAATTCTGTAGGATGTCGTCTTAAGATTACAGACTGACCAGCTTTTTATAAATGCTGCTGGAGGAGATGATCAGGCTGAGCTGAGGGAAGGAATTAAAGGGTATCATCAGTCTTGAGTTTCTTAGTGTCTACAAGAGATTTAAGTCCGACCCACCTTGAATTCCATTGACTCTTATCTATCACTAATTTGCTTTGAGGGTTAGCAGTTCAGGTTCTTGCAGAAAACATAAGGTTTTGCAATAAATCTTTATATTCATTTGAACTGCCTGGGACTTCTGATTTTCCTGCACTTGACAGCTGGGTATGATCTATGCAAATTTCATTGGGCATGTTCCCTGTTGTGGAGTTGAGGCCAGAGAGTCAATTATAGTATGCTCTAAATGCTGGTGTTTACCCTGCAGCACCAGATTAATGCAAAACTGAGCTCTTGGAATGTAACATTCAAAACTTTGTTCGCTCTTGATTTTTGTTTTTGTTTGGTGCAAACTCAGAAAAACAAGGGTGTTCCAGTTTTCCACTCCACAGAGCTTTTGCTCCAAGTAAAATATTTAGCATTTAGCTGTATGACAGAAGAATCCAGCAGCCTGCATAATGCATGCAAAATTATATAACCTTTCTTCCCATATATCCTATTAGATAAAATTTCTTTTTCTTTCTTTTTATGAGTCATGAATTGAGATAGGCAAGGAATTACACAAGACAGAATCCCTGGTGTTAGCCTCTGCTTTGAAATATTTTATTAGGCCTTTCAAACATTACTTTGTACTCACATCAGCTAGAAAAAACATTAAGAATAGCTTTTAGCAACTGCAATTCTTAGGGACACAAATCAACATTTGTTGATTCAACCATCATGCAACAAAAGCTGGGTTAGCTTTTGAGAGGTCCCCAAATGACACAGAATATTTAAAACACTTTTTTTTTTGTAAAATACAGGAGTAGAGACCTCTTACTGCAAGCAGGTGCAAAGTGCTCCAGCCCAGTTACTGATATCGGGTGCAGTAAGCAAGTTGGACAATTGGGACTGTAGGTTTTTTAGAATTTTGGCATGAATAGTAGGAGCCTGAGATGGAAAGGTACAACAGGAGATCCTGCATGAAAATATCTTTAGGAAGCGATCATAACTTTAATGAGAAAGCAATTGCTTTGCCTGCCATGGAGATACTGGGTCCCCAGCCAGTTACATATTGTAAGGTAGCCAATCATTGCCGATAAAAGAAACTTCAGGATAATATTTGCAAAGATCTCTGGCATGGCTGGACTGATTTGATCATAGCTGACCTTGGATGTGATTATCTTGATCCAGGAGGGTTTTTTTTTAAAATTCATTATAGGAGGAAAAATATATGTTCATTCCCCTCTTCCCCCTTGCCCTGTTGATGCATTATTCTAATCGAAAAAAAAGAATGTTCTCCTGAATCCCCAGCCTCTATTCTAATCACCACTTTAATGTTATTTAGGTCACAGATGCCTGGACACATGTTCTCTTATGCAATGCTGGCAGTCTGCAGTTTCCCATAAAGCAGCTTTTCTGCCGAAAGGCATAGGAACATTACACAATCTCTTGCTCTGTTGTTCTAACCCGCTCTTTCCCTTCTCCCCAAAGTTTCCCATCATCGTAGATGAGAAGGAAAGAAACGACCCATTGGAAACCTCTTTCTTTAGAATGCCACAAAGAGGTTTTTCCTTGGAGTTCTCCGTTCCCATCTATAATACGGAACCCAGGGTTGATCTAATTTTATTTTCTAATTGTCCATCTTTTTCCCTTTCCCTTCTCAGTTCACATCGATAACGTTTCACAACCCTTTGCCTTTTAAGTTAGCCACCTTGGCTAGAAAATGAAGAAAAATGGAAATGGAGCTAGGGGGACAAGTAAAGCCACCTCCAAACAAGCTCAAGGGAAGCCCAGAAGCAGTTTTGGCCATGCTGCCATTCACTGGGTGAAGAGACAGTTCTCAATCCACCCATTGAGGACTAATGCAGTAAAGTAGCAAAATGATCCAGTGAGTGGGTGTTTAAGTCACAGCTTAGAAAGATGTTAATGAAACTATCAGTATAGGTTAGAGGTCTCCAAACTTGGCAACTTTAAGACTTTTAGTAGATAACAGATAAACAGAGTTGGAAGGGACCTTGTAGGTCATCTAGTCCAACCCTCCACCCAAGTGGAGACCCTACACCATTTCTGACAAATGGCAGTCCAATCTCTTCTTGAAAGTCTCAATGATGAAGCTCCCACAACCTCCGAGGGCAACTTCTGTTCCATGGGTTGACTGTTCTCACTGTCAGAAAGTTTCTCCTTGTTTCCAGGTTAAATCTCTCCTTGTTCAGTTTCCATCGCATTATTCCTTGTTTGGCCTTCACGGTGCTTTGGAGCAAGGCAGGCTGACACCCCCTTCACCTCTGCTCTCCGGTGGCAGGCGCGCCCTCAGATTATTGGAAGACATGATACCTGGCTCTCCCCTCTGGTCCTTCTCTCTTCAACTAGATTAAGCCTTGGCTCAGTTCGCTGCAACTGTTGCATGTATGTTTTAGGCTCCAGTCCCCTAATCATCCTGGTTTCTGCTTCTGCCTGTACTCCATTTCCGTTGAGTCTCAATATTTCTTTTTTACTATAATGTGGTGAAACAAGAACTGAGATGCAGTTTACACTAGTGTGGTTCTTATTTAAGGGCTTTTATTAGAGTGGTTAATTAAGTACTCCCCTTTGAGTCTTGATTGCGTACCCTCTGTCTAATACAACTTAGGATTTTGCATTAGCTATTTTTGGATCTGCTGCGCAAATGTTGGCTTCATATTTAGCTGGTTGTCCACTAAAGACTCCCCAAGATCCTGTCACGACAGTTACGCCTCTATTTGAGGCCTTGGTTTCAACACAAACACGGTCGTATAGGTGTACTTTTTAATTTTTTTTTCTTGGCTAAAGTGTAGGCTTTACTTGTTTCTAATTGAATTTCCATTTTTGTTAGATCGGGCCCAGTGTTCTAGTCTGTCAAGATCCATCTGGATCTTGAGCTTATCTTCTTGGGTGTTAGCTATTCCTGCCAGCTTCGTATCATCTGCAAATTTGGTAAGTTCCCCTTCTAAGAATGGGAACTTACCAAGAATTCTAAGAGTTGAAGTCCATAAGTCTGAAAGTTGCCAAGTTTGGGGACCCCGGTATAGGGTGTCAAACTGGCGGCCTGCGGGCCGGATGTGTCACATGCAGGCCACACCCACCCCAGGTCCACGAAGGGAAAAAAATGATACTTCACATGATGGCAACGTGACGTGGTGAGTTTGACACCCGTGTCCATGTGATCTGGAACAATGGGGAATTTGAGCTGGGTGCTCATTATGGGGGTGAATGAGAAAGTGGTTTGCTTCTTAAGGGCTTCTGATTCCCACCTGTGGTGTCCAAGGTCAGAAGTCAAAGTGATGGCTGTGACTTTCTGATCAAAGCCCTGACCTCCCTTTTTTAAAAAATAAGTATTGCATCTTCCACGCCTCAGGGCTTAGATTGCACAATCCCCATATTGGCTTTTTGACACACACATACACACCCAAAAGATATTCTAATTTCCAGCCTTCAGAAATACAAAACAAATTCTTCCAAATTTAACTATGCCTTTCCAATGACTTTATAGCTTTCCAGGAATAAGTTTCAGGCTCTACCTGGGAAAATGATCCTTCCTTGAAGTAAGGAAGAGAGGCCTGTCAAGATAGAGGTTTTGGGCTGTCAGTACCAATGCAGGACAGGATCCACCTTCTAGATCAGTTTGCATCCATTTATCCTTTCTATATCAGCATCAGATTACTTCTCTGGTATGTTGACCTCGGACAGTTGGAAGATAATGGACACTGCAAATGGAGCCGAGCTGGGCTTCCTGGAGTGAGGAGGAGTGCTGGAGGAGTAATACCTCCTTAAAAAACCTTGGTCCAGCTGGCTTGGCTGGTAGCACCTCATAAGGGTCCCTTTCCAGGGTTACAGGAGAAGATGGTCAACAGTTTGGAAGGTGGAAGCAGACTTTATTGCCCCAATGGCAGATAAAACCATCTTCTAGGAGAAGGGAAACTCTGATTTCAAACCTCCACTGCCTTGTGGTTATGTCTATTCTTGGAAAAGGCTTCAGGAGTCAACCTCGATGCAAAATCTGGAGCTGGAGTCCCAGAAGCAGTTTGTGACTGTATATAATTGTGTTCTGGTAACTCCTGCAACGCAGCTGGAACTCATTGTATTGGCTCTACCGTTCCATTAGACCATTTCAGTGACATGGAGAGGGGGGATCTGCTGCTTGGGTAACAGTTTATCCTCCATATTAAATTACCCAGGCCTCGTGCTCTGGAGAGAACACTCCAGCTTTTCATACAGCATTGAAACAACACAGGAAATGGCAGCTACTGGTTTCATAGGATAATGCCATAGTCCCTTGAGACTGAAGGATGCCAATTCAATGTTGACCTCCCATAACCTAAAGGTCATCCTTCTCTTTGTGAGACTCATACAAGATGCTAAAGTCTAACTCCAGATTACTGAACAACAATTCTACTGTTCGTCTCATACAACACGCTAAGACAATCACTGGGTTTTCTCAAACTATTTAGATCTATTGCCCTCATCCTGAGGGCAATAGAATTTTTTAAAAAATTGTTTTAAAATTCCTTAGGGATTAGAATACCTGAAAGGTGACAGAGCCAGGCAAAAAGCTCTTTATGAACCAAGAAAGCAAGGTGAGATCCAGGGAGAGACTCGCAAATGAACCAGATCTTCAGCTGAGACAGTTGTGTGAAACCCTGCAATCTTGTAGGTGATGGTCCCATGAAAGGGGAATGTGTAGGTTTGAAAACATTGGGGTCTATTTGGATGAGAATCCAGAAAAGCAAAGTCAGCACAGATGAAAAGAGTTTCGAGAATTACAGTACCCTTTCATTATAGGAGAAGAACATAAAAGGCAACGCACATTGTAATGTGCACGACTAAAGGCTTCGTACAAACTCCACCAGAAATATGTTCAAGGGTCCACACAAGTTGAATACAGTACCAGAGATTCTGCCATCTTCTTTGGTCTGGGTCACTCCTGTTTGGTAGCTGGGCCCAAAGCTTCTGTGGGAGGCTTGATCTCTTCAGACAGCTGCCGGACACTGTAGTAGGAAAGGCTCAGTCCCATAATTGCTAAGATCAGGGCCAAGTGATTCACGAGCCGATCTTTGGACTCTGATTCAGACCCACTGGCCAGCTGCATCTGTACATTAATGGGAAGTACATTAAACATTTTAAATGGAGGGATGCAGCTGTTTGGAGACTGAACCTACCTGACCCAAAATATTTTTTTGGATTTTGAGAAAGCACATGATAGGCACACTCTTTCAAGAAGCTGTGATGGTGTACATGGGTTTGTATGCATGTACACACACACCTTCAAGTCAGTGTTGTCTTCTGATGAATGTTTGGACTAGGTACTGCAATTTTCAGAAGTGGTTTGCCATTGCCTTCTTTTGAGGGCTAAGAACTGGCTCAAGGTGGTGCAACTGGTTTTGTGCCTAGGGCAGGAGTAGAACTCATAGTCTCTCAGGTTCTAACCTGGCGCCTTAAACCATTACACCAATATTAATAATAATTGGAATAATTGCCTTCCAAACTGCTTGAAGCTTTAGCAATTATGATTTTAGTACCTTTGCATTAAAATACAAACAAGCAAGTTTTGCCTCCTCCCTATTAGGAAAGGTTTTACTGTGTTCGGGGGAACCTTCTCAGAAGAAAACCCACTCAGGTTTGCACTGCACATAGACTCCCTTCTACAAGGATCAGTGAGATACACATAGCTTCTCTCTCCCATAACATACAGTACCTTGCTGGAACATTCTCCCTCTAGTGATAGCAATAACACTTAGACTTATATACCACTTTATAGTGTTTTACAACTTTTCTGCATTCTAAACACTGAGCCACCATGGCTCTTCAGGATGACTCCAACTCTGGTAGCTTTTCCTAAGGCCCTAAAGACCTGGCTCCGAGCATGTTCAGGGACCCACTTCTTGCTTATATTATTGTTTATGCAGTGGTGGGATTCAATTTTTTTTACTACCAGTTATGTGGGCATGGCTTGGTGGGCATGGCAGGGGAAAGTTACTGCAAAATCCCATTCCATTCCCAACCCAATAACCTGCTTTCCAGCTCTGTTCTCCTGTGTAGGGCAGCCAAAGAAAACCAGCCGATCAGCTGGGACTTGGGAGGCAGAGAATAGATGGGAGCAGGGCCAGTCAGAGGTGGGATTTGCTGTTTCTCTAAACTACTCAAAATTTCTGCTACCAGTTCTCCAGAACTGGGCAGAACCTGCTGAATGCCATCTCTGTGTTTATGGGATATGATATTTTCTCGACTGCTGTGTGTTTTAATTTTTGTATTGTTGCAATTGTTTTTACTTTAATTTCATAGGCCATCCAAATTCACTCGTTAAAATGAACCATACAAAATGAATAAATGTAATGGAAAGTACAAAATGCAGGTAGTCCTTGACTTACAACCATAATGGTCATAGCGAGTGACAGTCATCAATTTGATCATCCATGTGACCAACCCAATTTCATGGCCTTTCTGTGGCAGTCATTAAGCAAACATAACTCTTGTTAAATAAATCAATTGTTCGCTATGGGCCGGTTTTGCTGAAAACCAGAAGTAAATGCTAGTTTTTGGTAAAAACGCAAAATGTGATCTCCTGAATATAGGCTGCTGCAAACAGCTATAAATGTATGCCAGTTACCAAACACCCAAAATGCTGTCATGGGACCCCCGTTGATAGGGGAAGTAATTAGAACTTTGGAACTGAGTAATAAAATCCCCTGTGGAAATCTGTGGTAACTTTGCATAGTCACTAAGCAACCCATCATAAGATAAGGACTACCTATATGTGTGTGTTTTCCCTGGCCATTTCAAACCTGGATGTAATCCAACACAACAGAAGGGGATCCAGTTACAAATAACAAGAATATCATAAATTGATCACCTCCGCTTTGAGGGGTATTGGCAGCCGACAAAACCAAGATGGCAGCCACCACAGTGTAATGCATATACAAAAGACACAAAGAACTTTGATCTCATAATTGTGGCCATCATTTGCCCTTTTTTTAACCACACATTTGTAGGCACCATCACAAAAGAGGTCAAACAGATATACCCATGCAGAAATTACTGAAATACAGTAACTGAAACATAAACACATTATACTTTCTAGTAGAAAGACAGGGACCAGGTGACTTGTATTCCTGCTTGGTCCTCACCCAGGTGCTGATATGTTTGGAGAATCATGTCTGAACCTCTGCTCTGCTTATCTTCAAACTGGACTTAGATTTGATTTAAATGGAGAATTCTACCGAATAGCAAAGTGTTTTTTCCACATAAAACAACATACATATTGGCAGATTCCATAACAAAATGTTGAAGAGAAGTCCCTGTTTTGAATTCCAGGGATTCCAACATGCCCCCTCTTTTCATAAGATTTTCATTCCACTTTCAGATGTCAGCCTTCCTTTGTTCCCAAATCATCATTGCTTCCCCCCCTTCTCTCCCCATAGTCATATCTGAAGATTGTTTCTTCCGAAGCGAGAACTTAACCAGTATACAGCCTTCTACAAACCTTGATCTTTCCATAGGTTTTCCTCTTGTTTGTGGATATTTGTGGCTACAATAGGGTCTGCCCTCACAGCCTGAACATGAGAAAAAGAGGAAATCCTGCTAATTTTTCCCCCTTTGTTGTCTTTTTCTGGATTACTAAAATCCCTCTGATCTGCAGCCTCTGATGCCAAATACAATATTCAGGACTTTCGAGCAAGACAATTCCTATCTGTCTGTCTATCCTTCTGTCGCTCTGCTCTCTGATACAGGAGAAATTCTGCTTACCTGCAACAATCTGAAGTATCCTGGGGTCAGACGTCGTAGGCAGAAGACCATAGCAGAAGAAAAGAGAGAGCTCCCCTTCCTAACTCTCTTCTGGTGGGTTTTTGAGTTATTTCAGCAGAATCAAGCTGTAGAAGGAAAGGGAAAATGGACATGACAGGAGGAAGGGAACCATGTGAGCATTCTTTGATATCTGGCAGAGAAATGGTCTGCCGGACATGACTATAGACCACTATTCTGGTGACCCCAAAGTTCTGGCAAAAGACGTGGCGCTAATTGCATGGGTTGTTGATTGAGTTACTCATTAATTTAATGAGCATCTCAGGTTCATCTTTGTCTACAACAGGGCAACTCCCTGAAATGTATGGTATGTGAAATGCCGCCATCACTTTCTCTGATGGAACATGTTCCCTGGTTCCCTAGCATTTTCAACCAATTTCAGCATTCTCCAACCTCCTATCTTCTCTCTCTTCATGTCTTCCTCCGATGCTAAGGCAATGGATATAAATGCACGTACCTCTTTGGAGGTTCAAGATCCTGGTCCTTGCGTATCAACTCCTGGCAATAACGCTGGATGACTGTGTGCAAGAGATGTTTTTTCATGTTGCCCTCCTCCCTTCCTGCCCAATGATGAGCCTGCCACTGCTTGCCTTAGCAGCAGCTGTCACAAGGAATCAGCACTCCCTGCTCCGTTGACCGCATGTGATCCACGCATCAAAAGGAAGTTTTTTCCATGCTTTTATTGGGGAAGCAAAATTTGGGAGCAATATAACATCATGAGAGTCTCTGAGAACCAGCTTCCACTGTGATGTTGTGAAACTTCATGGAGTCCCCGATGTTCTAGATCAGGGGTCTCCAACCTTGGCAACTTTAAGACTTGTGGACTTCAACTCCCAGAATTTCCCACCAGCTTTGCTCTAGAATTCTGGGAGTTGAAGTCCACCAGTCTTAAAGTTGCTAAGGTTGGAGAGCCCTTTTCTAGATCCATCCATCATTGGAAGAATCGTTCACTCCAAGTCCACTACCATATAAATATGTGGGATGATGATGATGATTCCATCAACCCAACCAACCAGATCAATGATTGGGTAAGGTGGGAACTGAAGTCCAATAACTAAAATTCAACTGCTGATGTTCATTTGGAGGTCTACTGTGGTAAGCAGTGTTTTGATTAAATGATAATTTCTAGTTATGTAACTCTAGGTAAGATATGCAAATATTATTGGAAAAGATGCAGCTCTTTTTTTTAAAGTGGGAAGCATTTTTTCCCAAAACATCATGGAAAAAGCCTTCAAAAAACATTGTCAATCACTTTTCAGGAACAAGCAATAATTTCAGAATCACTCTGGGAAAGAAGTTGATTCAGCTTCTGTTTTGTAGAAGAATATTTTCCCATTTCTCCTTCCAAGGATTTCATACCTGCTAGCTTGGACTTGGATCTCATGCAGTATATTTGGATTACACTCTCACAGGACACTGGTGCATAATTTGATTGGATTTGGCCAACAAAACCCCTTGTCATCAAACAATAATACATTGCTTATAGTATATAGCTAACTGTGATTATTTAACAAAACAGCCATAAGTAGTTATTTTCCATCAATTTTTGGTTCTTTCTCCTATAGCAGTGTCTTTTCTTTTCTTTCTTTTTATTAAGCTTTTAACAATTTTTTTAAGAATTACACCAGAATAAAGTTTTAAAAAAACAACAAAGGAAAAAAAATAAAGCATTATGGAAAAACTTTTTAGTAATGTATTCTCTATTTGTTTTCACAACTAACCACAGCTTAAATATTTGTACTCTACACTGAAGGTTATTGCTAGTATCTATTATTTATTTGTTTACATCCCATCTTTATTATTTTTATGAATAACTCAAAGCGGCAACCATACCTAGTACTCCTTCTTCCTCCTCCTGTTTACCCCACAACAGCAACTCTGTGCAAAGGGTTGTGATGACAGAGAGCAACTGGTCCAAAGTCACCCAGCCAGCTTTCATGCCAAGGCGGGACTAGAACTCACGGTCTCTTGATTTCTCATGTCTTAACCACGAGATCAAACTGGCTCTCCAAATCTCTTTTTTTAAGTGATTTCATCTGTTATTCTTTTGTCTCATTTTTTTCCCTACAAACCAAATATCTAAAGTTATTTTACTGTGTGAGGTGTAGTATGAAAGGGAGTCATTCATGCTTAAATTTGGCTAGATTTTTATTACCGAATGCTTGTTTAACCATTGCTGCAATTTTCTCCCCTTTGGGTCTCCCAATCTCGTACTGTCAATAAAATGTATCTTTTCCATTGTTCTGTCAGATTTGTCCTTGCGCTGTCAGCATATGTCTGGGTAAATTGTGATGTCCCAATAAGGGAAAATACCTGTAGCTCAGGAATGAAATGAGGGGTCCTTGGTGCTCTCTGAGCTTGGTTGTTTTGTGACAGATGTTTCATTACCCAAACTAGATCCCGCAAATTGGGATGTTTTTCATTTATATTTTCTGAAATTATAGTTAATAAAATATTTGTAGGCTTAGTTCAAATTTTATTTTTTAGAATTTTCTGAATAATTTAATGTATTTTTCCAGTACTTTTGAGTTTCTTTTATGTTCCCACCACTTATGATAAAATGTCCTTTTTTGTTGTAGCATTTCCAACTTTTATTGTAATATGATTTGCCTATCTTGGCAATTATTGATGGAGTTATTTTCAATAACACATTTTATACCATTTTTCCTTTAAATTGTAACTTGGAGTATATTTTATTAACTTTTTCCACAGTATTTTCCATTGTTATGCTCTGATTACTTATTAGATTTGTATTGACTTTAACATACAGTTTTATTTGTTCCATCTTCATGTGCTATTTCAATAACAATTTGTATATATATTGTAATAAACAATCTTGGTTTTGTAAAAGTATTTCAAATTTTGTTATCCTTCTAAAGAGATCACATTTTATTCTTCAGCAATTTGTAAATGCTACACATAGTGGTCAATTCCTACTTTAACTAAGCAGTTCTTGCTGTGTGTTTAATCTATTTTGTGACTCTCATGTATCATACTGGCATAAGTGATTTGATTTTTCTTGCTTTATTAATCCATGAAATAAAAAGCATTTATCAGTAATGGTGAGGTCACTGGACTTAGTCTTGTTTTTAAATAATTCCATATTTTTAAGAAATGTTGTTTACAATATTTCCTCCTTCCTTCCTTCCTTCCTTCCTTCCTTCCTTCCTTCCTTCCTTCCTTCCTTCCTTTCCTTCCTTCCTTCCCCCTCCCTCCCATTGGTACCTATTAAGCTGGCTGCCTTATAATATAATGCTATCTGGCTCCCTTCCCTCCCTCACCTCCCTCCTCTCTCTTCTCTCTCTCTCTCTTGCTATATCCATATATGTATATATATACACTTATTATGTGTACTATAGTATATATATATCATAAATCATTATTATCACTATATAAGCCTATTTTACTTAAGTATCTATCATATTATATCAGTACTAATAAAGTTCTCTTGCATTCTCTAAAACCTTTTCTCTTTCTCTGGGTTTATTTCTACTAGCCTCCAAGTTCTCTCTATATATTTTATTTTTTATCCCCTCTCTATATTTTTATCCTCTTGTTCTAATTTTCTGTTAAAAGCCATCCAAACTGAGTTCTGCCCTATCTTGTAGCACTGAATTACCAAATTCAATTATGTACAGGAATGTGAATATTTTTCTGTTATCTGCCCTGACCTTCCCACTGTTCAGCTTCATTGGTTTCATGTGAAATGGAGAAAGCCTTTTTCCACCCATGTTTTCCATATCATGCATTATTTATCCTACCATCATATCTCCCTCCTCTTTGTCTTTTTTTAAATTTAACAATCTTCAAAAGTTAAAAGGCATTGTTTTCTTTGGATGGATCACAACATTATCAATGGATGCTTTTGACCACATCATAAACCAAAGTTTGGCAATGGATCATCTGCAGATGCATGTTCAAATAGAAGAGAAACTCTGTAGGTTATAGTTGAACAGTGGTGTCCTTAGGGCTTGGTTTTTGGCTTGAAGATATTTTATTACCTGACTAGGTAACATCATCAACACTTTAATCCACATAGCACATGTCAGTGGTGGGATTCAAAAAATTTTACCACATGGCTTGGTGGACATGGCAGGGGAAGGTTACTGCAAAATCCCATTCTCTCGCCACCCCACTAACCTGCTTCCCAACTCTGTTCTCCCATGCAGNGGACATGGCATGGCTTGGTGGGCATGGCAGGGGAAGGTTACTGCAAAATCCCATTCTCTCCCCACCCCACTAACCTGCTTTCCAACTCTGTTCTCCCATGCAGGGCAACAAAAGAAGACCCAGCCGATCAGCTGGGACTCAGGAGGCAGAGAAGAGGTGGGGGCGGAGCTGGTCAGAGGTGGTATTTGCTGGTTCTCCAAACTACTCAAAATTTCCTCTACCTGTTTTCCAGAACTGGTCAGAATCTGCTGAATACCACCTTTGATACATGTGTCCTCCATGTGTCCTGATAAGTGGTGATGGTGTAATGGTTAGAATGGAGTCCTACAGGCTACTTCTGCTGACTGATGACTGCCTGCAATTTGGCAGTTCGATTCTCACCAGCTCAAAGTTGACTCAGTTTTCCATCCTTCCAAGGTCAGTAAAATGAGGACCGAGTTTGTTGTGGGCAGGATGCTGACTTTGTGAACTACTTGGAGAGGCCTGTAAAGCAGTGTGAAGCAGTATATAAGTCTAAGTGATAATGCTATTGTGAATGATGTCTATAGGTTCCATAAATGAAATACTGTACAAATATCTAATGCATTTAATACAAAAGACCAAAATCTTCCTAATTATCCTCTGCAAGAGTTGTTGATGTTCTCAAATTGGGCATCTATTGTATGATGACCCCCTTAACTGCATCACTGATGGATGAAAGTTCCAATCCCAATTGTGGTCATAAGTCAAGGACTACCTGTATCAGATGCATAAAGTGCCTGGACCAGCAGTCATCCATATTATTTTCATGGAGGACCAAGCATCACTGGGTCCTAATTGGGACTCTTTGCTATAAAGTTTTCTCATGTGAGCTCTACTTCTTGGATGCTCTGTTTGCTTTTTCCCCAGCACTTTTTTCAATCATCTTGAATCCTCAGAGATTCTTAACTTTTAGGTCAGTGTCTCTCAACATTGGTAACTTGAAGAGGTATGGACTTCAATTCCCAGAATTCTTCAGACAGAAAGCTAGTTGGAGAATTCCAGGAGTTTAAGTTCACACATCTTTCTGTTTCCAAGTTTAAGAAACAATGGACGCATCTGCCAAGAGCTAGGTTGGGGTAATCAATTTGTGTGCGTGTGTGTGTTTGTATGTGAATTCTGTTCCAAAACAATCACTTTCCTAGAATGTCCCTTTCTCAATTTTGTGACTCTCCCAGTTGCAGGTGCTTGCTGTGATGCACTTTGTTAGCTGAGCTTGGGCTCAAAATTCTAAGAGTTGTAAAAATATGCCTTTAATAAATGGGTGTAATTTGAAATTACAGAGAGAGATTCCCCCAAGTGTGAAGACAGCCGGGTCTGATCTAGGTTCCACAGGAGAGAGCATGGAATGTTGTCTTTCTCAACTCTACCCATCTAAGTCAGTTAAATAATTAAAACGGCAAAGCTCAATTAATTTTTACTAATTTGTTTTTAGTGGCTTATAATATTATATAAAACCTCTCTGGTTTCTTCAGGGTTCAGTGTTGGGCATCATACTCAGACATGAACAACAACAGCATTAAATGTGTTGTAGGAATCCAAAATTCAAAACTGATAGGAAAGTCAGAATTCTTGTCTTTGGGGTCTACATTAACTCTGGAGGACGTTATCTGAGGAAGGAGCTGAATTACTCTGGAAATTTAAAGTATTTATGGCTGTAGAATTCTTCAGTCATGGAAGCTTCCTCTGCATTTGGCTTCCCTATTTTTCTTTACATTATAGATTATCTTCAACTTTCAACAGTTCACTTAGTGACCATTAGAAGTGGCAAGGGAACTGAAAAAAGTGATTTATGGCCATTTTTCACACTTATGACTATTGCAGCATCGTGATTTATATTTGGAAGCTTGACAACTTGACTCATATTTATGACGGTTGCAGTGTCCCAGGATCATGGGATCACTTTTTGCAACCTTTTGACAAGCAAAGTCAATGGGGAAGCCAGATTCACTTAATAATTGTGTTACTAATTTAACAAGAGATTTATCAGGGATTTACTTAACAAATGCAGCAAAAAAAGTCATAAAATGGGGCAAAACTCATCTAACAATTTTTTTCATTTTGGGCTGAATTGTGGTTTTAAGTTGAAGACTACCTGTATAAACTTCTGTATTTCTGAAATTTGCAGAAAGATTTTCAGCTTTTCTTTTTGTGTGTCCTTGATTTGCTTCTTAACTGATAGGCACACAACTCCTGAAGTGGCTCTTAAGGATCTCACCTTATTCTACCATTGTCCAGTAACAGATCCATGATCCAACAGAGATGATTGGATCATCCTTGTGGTGATAACCTTGTGGTGGTTAACTTTCACGTCAGCGTTTCCTATGCACAAAGTTTGTTTTTCATGATTATGTCACAGAGCCAATGCTTGCTCAGTCATTCTTGAAAGCTGTAATCCCAACAGGACTATAAATATTTATATTGGCTTTGGCTATTGATGATGTGCAAATATTTTTCTCTTAAACATATTAACATGTGCATGCCTGCAGCTTTGAAAAGGGAGTTGCACAGGATCTCCTCCTATCAGTTTCCATGAGAGTGACTAAAACTCCAATATTGCTGTACCTTGCAATGATGCATCATTGTGGAATACTGTAATCTCTGCACTGCAATATGAATGTTCTGGAATGCAGAATTCTTGTTTGTTTTCTGGAACAATATTTGCTAACCCTGTTCATACTTTCCTTTTGACTTGGAAGTTGTACAGATAGTCCTCAGCTTATGACCACAATGGGGATTAGAATTAGAATTCTTTTTTATTAGCCAAGTGTGATTTTTATTTATATATATTTATACACAAGGAATTTGTCTTGGTGCAAATGCTCTCAGTATACATAAAAGAAAAGATACATTCGTCAAGAGTCAATAATCATCAGGTACAACATTTAATAATGGTCATAGGATACAATAAGCAATCAAATCATACTAGGAAACAGTCAATATAATATCATAATTTATAGAATAGAATAGAATAGAATAGAATAGAATAGAATAACAGCGTTGGAAGGGACCTTGGAGGTCTTCTAGTCCAACCCCCTACCGTGGCAGGAAACCCCACACCACTTCAGACAAAATGGTTGTCCAATCTCTTCTTAAAAATTTCCAGTGTTGGAGCATTTACAACTTCTGGAGGCAAGTTGTTCCACTGATTAATTGTTCTGTGGCTAAGCAAAGTGATTGTGAAGAGAATCACACCCAATTTGACCACCTTTTCTGCTACAGTTGTGAAACAAATCCCTAGAGTTGTTCAGAAAATCACACATTAAATCAATCCAGTTTCTCCCTTTTACTTCGCTTGTCAGAAGCCAACTGGGAAGGTCGTAAATGATTATCACATGTCACAAATTGTACTATTATCTCTCTTTAAATGAATTTTATAGTGATCGTGCATATGTTTATAGTGATCATGCATATGTCTTGGTATATGTATTGGATTTTTGAGAAGAGCCTAATGAGGGAGAAACCCAAAGGGATCACAGTTTTCCTGGGTCAATGAGCCATTCAGGGCTGTGCATGGAAAACAAGCATCCTGTTCATTCATGTTTCTCTATTTGCTTCATTGGGAGGACACCATAAATGTTTCAGAGCAGAGGTGGGCATCCTGTTTGCAGTCACAGATTGCATGATAGGAAAGCCATCAAATCTGGTCTGCAGAAATCCAAAGGAGCATTGTTTATATTTATGCTTTCAAGTCAGGTGTTAAATATTGGTGACTGCCTAGATCAGGGGTGTCAAACTTCATTTCACTGTGGGCTGCATCAAGTTTGTATTTGACTACAGGGCCTGGGGTGTGTGTGACCAGGGTCGATGTGGCCAGCTCAACGTCATTCATGTCATGGGCACCGGTGATAGCCCAAATGCTTTGCCAGAGAAAATGGGCTCCTGAGCTCCTTTTTTGGTTGTGATGCAGAGGTGGTATTCAGCAGGTTTGGACCAGTTCTGGAGAACTGATAGCAGAAATTTTGAGGAATTCAGAAAACCAGCAAATCCCACCTCTGACTGGCCCCGCCCCATCTATTCTCTGCCTCCTGAGTCCCAGCTGATCGGCTGGGTCTTCTTTGGTTGCCCTGCACAGGAGAACAGAGCTGGAAAACAGGTTAGTGGGGTGGGGAGGGAATGGGGATTTTGCAGTATTCTTTCCCAAGCCATGCCCACCAAGCCACACCATGCCTACCAAGCCACACCAAGCCATGCCCACAGAACCAGTAGTAAAAGTGTTTGAATCCCACCACTGTTGTGATGGCCTCCTGCAACCCTCGCCAGTAAAAACAGAGCTTGGGAGAACCCACATGCAGCTCTCCCAAGCTCCGTTTTCCCTGGCAGAGGCACCCAGTCCAGTCTTTCACTGTTCCCAGGGTGACGATAACCATCTTTTTACTGTTCTGTATTCTGTACAGTGGTAGATTTTGTCTTCTGTACAGATGCAGACAGATAAACTCAACAAAACTTTCATATAAAGTCTTTATTATTGGTTCATCAGGTATCCTCATAACTCACATTTGTGACGAAGGTCTTCTTAATGTCCAATCCTTTGCATATCTGTCTTGTAGGTAAAAAGATGGTTATCTCCTTATCCTTTTCCTCCCATCTTGTAGCTGTAGAGGTAGAGCAGCTACCATGAGTCCGTGAGTTCAGGCAAGAGTGAGGGAGCCTCCCCCAACCCAACAAGGGCCAATTTAGTGACTAATCAGGATTACAGATGTGGTCACATGACATGGACATTTCCCAGGATACCTTAACTACATTTACCATGATGCATTCCCTTAAGAGGACAGCTCACAATTGCTAACTATCCAATTCCCATAAACTGGTTGAACAGCACAGGCCAGATCTCATCACCTTGTGGGCTAGATCTGGCCTCTGCGCCTTGAGTTTGACACCCCCTGGCCTAGACAAATCCTTGCACTCTTCATGGCAAGATTTCAGAAGTGGTTTTCCATTGCCTACTTGCCAGGGCTGAAAAAGAGGGACTGGCCCAAGGTTACCCAGCTGGCTTTGTATTTAAACTGGGACTAGAACTCATGGTCTCTGGGTTTCCAGACCAGCGGCTTAAACACAACTTTACCCCTCTTTTTGTTTATCTCAGTGTTTGCAGCCCAATCACAGAGATGGAATAAGGACGTCATCAAATGTGCAGAGAGCCACATATGACCTTGGAGAAATTAAACTGTATAAAAACATGTTCTAATCCTGGGAAACAAATCAGACACGAGGACGGAACTCAGACTGGCTCCACCCTCATTCTCTAGGAGGTTAGAGGGAGAGAATGAAAAACACAGTCAGGCTTTCAAGATTCTATTCCTGTAGATAAACCCGACCCTGATTTGGAAGAAGGGAGAAGAAAGCCACTGAGCTCCCTTTCCATCTCTTCTTGGGCATTCTGGGAGTTGAAGTCCACAAGTCTTAAAGTTGCCAAGTTTGGAGAGGTGGCATTCAGCCAGTTCTGACCAGTTCTGGAGAACCGGTAACGGAAATTTTGAGTAGCTTGGAGAACTGGCAAATCCTACCTCTGATTGGCCCTGCTCCCATCTCTTCTCCGCCTCCCAAGTCCCAGCTGATCGAATGGGTCTTTTTTGGTTGCCCTGCACAGGAGAACGGAGCTGGAAAGCAGGTTAGTGGATTGAGGACAGAATGGGGATTTTGCAGTGACCTTTCCCTGCCACGCCCACCAAGCCATGCCCACAGAACTGGTAGTAAAAAAAAATTCAATCCCACCACTGGTGTAGCCCAGTGGTGGGATTCAAAAAAATATACTACCAGTTCTGTGAGCATGGCTTGGTGGGAGTGGCCAGGGAAGGATACTGAAAAATCTCCATTCCCTCCCCATTCCTGGGGGAAGGTTACTGCAAAGTCCCCATTCCCTCCCTACCCCACTAACCTGCTTTCCAGCTCCAAAGGAGACCCAGCCAATCTGCTGGGACTAAATGGGAGGCAGAGAATAGATGGGGGGCAGAGCCAGTCAGAGGTGGGATTTGCTGGTTCTCCGAACTACTCAAAATTTCCGCTACTGGTTCTCCAGAACCTGCTGAATATCACCTCTAGTGTAGCCTATTATACTTCTAGTCAAACTTGGGAGAGCCAGTTTCCTCATCTGGCCTACCTGTGAAAGGACTGACCAGCTGGAATCATCTGGGTTATTGTTTCCTCCCCTGAGGTTTGGTGATTGATTGATTGAGGAAAGGATGTTCCTTTTTATACTGCATCAAATCTGTTTTAGGATTTAGACCACATTTTGCAACAGGATGCAGTAATTGGATTTTGGGGATTATAGGAACATGTGCATATTTACACATACACATAATTGCTTATAATTTATATAATCCTCTCTTTTTAAATATGTGTGGGTTTTTTAGTTTTAAAAAAAGGGAAATATAAGCAGTCCAATTGTATCACTTATGGATGCAGAATTAGCTCAGGTTTACTAAAATCTCAACACCTGGGAAGATGGATGGAAACTCAACAAGGAGAGATTCAACCTGGAAATAAGGATAAATTTCTGACAGTGAGAACAATCAACCAGGAGAAAAACCTGCCTTCGGAGGTTGTGGGGTCTTCATCACTGGAAGCTTTTCAAGAAGTGACTGGACTGCCATCTGTCAGAAATGGTGTAGGATCTCCTGCTTAGGTGGCGGGGGGGGGGGTGTTGGACGAGATGACCTACAAGGTCCCTTCCGACTGTGTTCATCTGTATCTGTAGTGAAAACTGTCTTGTTTATTGTGGAAGATCCCAATTGGAAGGGGCCTGAAAGACCCCCGACTCTGGATGATCCCAGAAGCACCTTTCAGCTCCCAGCCGTGGAATTTCTCTCCCTCTGGAAGCGAGCTTAGGATCGCTGCCCTTGGTTGCCAAACCTCTGGCCCATGAACGGCCTCTGTCCCTTTGAGGCAGGGAGCGAAGGTGAGCATTTTGGCTTTGCTTTTTTTTTTTTTTCCNTTTTTTTCCCGACCATAACCCAGCGAGGTGCATGCAAAGGAGGGGTGTGTGTGTAGGTGTGTGTTTTGTGCCATAACAATGAAAATTTCCAGCCCCAATCATTACACTGGTTTTAATTCTCTCCTCTTAGCTTACTGCTGATATACGTAACACATCTAATTTTTATCACAATCCTCACCTTAACTTGTTTATTTCTATAAACATATTTTCCATTTGCTCATCTCTAACTTTCGTATTTTTTTCTCTAACCATCGATAAAACGATTCCCACATCATATAATATTAAAAATTAGAAGGGCACCACCTGAGTGGCCTGAAATTATCCTCATTTGGGTGCTGGTGTGTGTGGGGGGGTTCATATAAAGGGGGTAAATTGCCCACCCGAAACGAAATAATGTTTCAAGTCCAGCTTTTCTTTTTAAAAAAAAACTCTCTCTTGCAAGAGCGAGAGTAGTGGGCGGGTGTTTCCCATGACTGACAGAAGGTTGAGCCAATCAGCCGGCCGGCTGACGACTACCTGTTGGAACGTCCAGGTTCGTCTCGGGCGCTCGCCCCGATTCCCCGAACGCGGAAGCCTCTACCCGGAACAGAAGGGGGGCCCGAGGATGGAGCCCGTCTCTCTCTGGACTTCCCAGACGGTCCTGGCTTGGATCCGAGGTAGGACCTGGCGATCTTGGCTTAGGACTCCCCCCCCCCCCCAAAAAAAAAAAAAAAAGGTGTGTGTGTTTCGACGAGACTCACTCCGTCCCTTCTGTGGCCAACCCGTTGCGGCCCCAGGTGAGAGGAACTCACCTGCCAGGGCCGGCATGGCAACCGGAGAGGAGTCAGGTGCCCCTGCATTCCTGCGAAGGGCAAGGTTGATCCTGGCCAGGTGGATTCAGGAAGGGAGGCTTGTTTAGTGTCCAAACGCCGTTGGTATTTTTCAGGAGTTGATGAGACTGCGGGCTGGGGGAGAGGAGCTTTAGCCAATAATTTGGGGGTGACAAACCCCCACCTTGTTCCTTGTTTCTTTTCAACTCCTTAAACCAGAGGTCTCCAAACTTGGCAACTTGTGGACTTCAACTCACAGAAGTCCGCAAGTCTTAAAGTTGCCAAATTTGGGGACCCCTGCTTTAAACACCCCTGCCTTAAACATTATGGGGGTTGAAGTCCACAAGTCTTAAAGTTGTCAAGTTCGGGGACCCTTCCTTAAACTCTCTCTCTCCCCCTCTCCCCTCTCCCTCTCTCTTTCTCTTTCTCAAAACAAGAGAAGAAACTTAGGGCACATCCTTCGAAATTAGCTTTCTTGGAAGACATGGGGAACTTGAAATCTGCAAGAGAATTAAATTAGATTTAACAGGACATGTGCAGCTCTGAATGGGCTGCGGATTGCTGATGCTTGCTCTCTTCAATATTATGAGGAACAAAGTCTCTTGCAGGTCACATCTACCTGACCCATCAGAGCAAAGAGGCAAGGAATGTTGCGGGTTCCATCCCTGAGGGAGATACACCTGGTGGGTCCCAGAAGAAGGGCCTTCTCGGTGGTGGCTCCCTCCCTCTGGGACATCATTCCCCCAGAGATTAGACTGGCCCTCACTCTGATTCTCTTCCAGAAGGTGTTGAAGACCTGGTTCTGCCAGCGGGCCGGGGGAACCCAGATCTCTATGGAGCCCATTAAATGGCTTGTGTGATCTGCTGTCATTGGGGGGAGATGGGGGGTGTGTGATTTTACTATGTTAATTTATTTGATTTTATGAGTTTTATTGTTTTAAATTGTGTTTTTATATGTTGTAAGCTGCCTTGAGTCACCATGGTGTATAGGCGGCAATGCAAATCTAATAAATAAATAAATATCTGACTGTCACCCCACCCCATGCCCTTAAAATAGTGAATTAGGACTGAGGAGACTCAGCTCTTGGCACCCCTCAACCTATCCCGCATTGTTGGGAAGAGAAAATAAAAAGTCCCTTGAGCATTCAGAGGAAGAATATATAAACATAACAATAAGGGGTATGTATATGCAGTATGTGTGTGTATATGCATTTAGCACTGTGCTTAGATGGCTTTTATATGTCATCCACCACATTCCATTATCCTCTGACACTTTCGGTATACTGTTATTTATTGCCGGTCATTCTTTGCTGTCTTTCAAGAAAAAAAGCTTCTGCCCCACCCTCTCCATGGCTCAAGCACAAACTCAGCTAATTTAAAACTGTAAATCTTATTAAAACAGCTATCTAAATCGTCAAATGCATTCAAATAGAGCAGAAGCAGTGATTCAAACAGTCTCGTTGCCTTGGCTAATGATAGAATGAAAACTATCTCTGAAAAAAAGTTGTTCTTATTCCATCCATCAGTCTAATGCAGGATTTCCCAAGGTTGGCAACTTTAAGACCTGTGGACATCAACTCCCAGAATTCCCTAGCCAGCACAGGCCTTAAAGCTGCTAACTTTGGGAAACCCTGATCTAATGGATTGTGATACCAAGCCTTCGTGCAGCTGTTAGAATTTGGCTCAGGGGATTGCAAATTGCCTTTCAAGTGATGGCAGTGTCTCCAGGGCATGGTCAAATAAGAGTGCAACCAAAGTTTTTATGGGCATATATAAATAGGAGATTCAACTGTAACATCATGGCAATTATTGTGACTATTTTGACCACACACCCTGTGAACATTTCTGAGTGATCTATTGACATTTTCTAGCATAGAAATGACAAATGATGATAGCAGCCAAAGAAAAGGATTCATATGTTTCAATCCTAACTGAAAACAGTCCCAATGGATGACTGATGGGATGGTCAATGATCAGTGATCTATGACCTATCACTTTGTTATATATATGTACACTAAGAGCTTATACACTGGAGACAAATTCCTTGTGTGTCCTATCATACTTGGCCAATATCCCAATCCTATTCTTTCTCCTGCTATTGCTATTTCTATTCTCAGCCTGATTCCTGTCATTCCCAACAGGTCCTTTCTGCTAGATTTGGTGGGGCAAGTAGAAGCAATGATGGCCTTAAAGCAACCCTAAGCAATTTTCAAATAACATTTAAAGAGAAAGCGGGAAATAGTACAGGTAGTCTTCAGCTTACAATATTTGATTAGTGGCCATTTTGAAGTCACAAAGGCACTGAAAAAAGTGACTGATGACCAGTTTTCACACTTATGACTGTTGTACCATCTCCATGATCATGTGATCAAAATGTGGGCACTTGGCGCTTGTATTTACTTATTGTACTGTCTCAAGGTCAAGTGATCACCATTTGTAACCTTCCCAGCCAACTTCTGACAACTAAAGCCAGTGGGGGAAGTCAGGTTCACTTAACAACTGCATGATTCATTTAACACCTGCAGTTAACAACTGTGGCAAAAGGCTGTAAAATGGGATGCAACCATTTAACAATGGTCTTGCTTAGCAATGGAAATTTGGGGCTCAATTGTGGTTGTAAGTTGAGGATTACCTGTTACTGCAGGGATTGAAACTGGCTTCTTTTTGAGGCAAGGTGTGTGTGTATGATGATCTAAGCCAGGGGTCTCCAACCTTGGCAACTTTAAGACTGGTGGACTTCAACTCCCAGAGTTCCTCAGCCAGCTTTGCTGGGAGTTGAAGTCCACAAGTCTTAAAGTTGCCAAAGTTGGAGACCCCTGAGCTATGCTACAGTTCTCAAAAGATTTGGACCGGTTTGGTGAAATCCAGGAAATCACTTGCTTTGCTTTGCTTCCTCTGTTTAGGTTTGGATCCAGCATTACAAAGTTACCCAGTGGAGACGTGGGAGCTGACCGGGAAGAGGCTGCTCCGGTTATCCTATCGGGATTTGGAGAATCTGGGCGTGAGCTGCATCGGCCACCAGGAGCTCCTCCTGGAAGCTGTAGAGCAGCTTTGTGTTTTGGTGGGTGTCTGCAGGGAAAAAAAACCCAGCGAACCCTCAATGGATGGCCGATAGCTTTGGTAGAGAAAGGGTGAAACGTTGCTTTCCTTACAGAATATCTGGGCCTGTATTCCTCTCTCTAGAACTATGAGCTGACAACTTCCAGCCTGAGGACACTCACAGAGAAGCTGCAAGGGATCCTTCGGACGATCGAGATCTGCATTCTGAGTCGAAGGAAAGTGAGCACTTATCACAGAGCGGCTACCGAAAAGTCCAGCTTGGATCTCCTGGCATCTGTGGTGGAGTTGATCGGTGCTGCTAAAGGCCTCTTTTTATGGCTGAACAGGTACTTATTTGCTTAGATGTTGGGAAGGGTGTGCGTATCCAAGGCTGCTCTCATCTTGATAAAACATGGGAGGGCAGTGTGTGGTTGCTCATAATTTCCTGCTGCCCTCAATAAACAATCACAGTCCACTCTTTGAAAATGCAGTTTGCTTTAGTCTCTTGTTGAGTGGATGGGAAGAGGTATGCAACAGAAGGCCTGAGTGGGATGTCAGAGAGAGATCAGATGGTTCTGTCAATTTTTAGCTATGACCCTGACCTTTGTAAACCCCACCCCGTTATTGACATGTTCCTCTGTAGATCCTCTTTAAGAAAAAAGCAGTTGTCCCCTCCTGAGGTAAATTATGGATTAGATAGCCTTTCCCAACCTGATGTTTCCTGGATGTGTTGGATTGTAAATATGAATGTCCAATCGTATTTCAAAATATCAGAAGAGAATCGATTAAAGGTGGTTTCACGTGAACCCAATCAAATTCAAGTCTTCCGTTCTTCTCCCCTCCCCCCTCCTTCTTTTTCTTTCTTTTTCTTTCTCTCTCTCTCTTCTACTCTTTCTTTCTTTCCACCAACACCTGAAAAAAAACACTAATAAATTGTCAAAATACTTTATAGTTAAGTTAGCATCTGGCCACATAGTTTAGTTCAGCTGAAGTCAAGAAGGTTGGTTATTGCTTTGCTTTTACTCTATGAGGGTGCCTACTCTGAATTTGAGTGCCCTAGAAATATAGTTGTTTTAGGATAACCTGTGAAGTGAATCAGTGCATGTGAATAGGAGTCTTCCTGCTTTAAAAAAAACATGCAAACAGAAAGAACTATTAGTGATGTCTACTTCCTCCATCTGGCCCCTAGTAGTTTGCCTGAACAACAGAATCTTACCGGGAGCTTACAAGTCTACTCTTGCAGGTATCTCTTCTCCCACCTGCATGATTATTCAGCCAGCCGAGACATCATCTGGCTCTGTGGTGATCTGGCAGAGACTGTGCAGAAGGTAGGTAGTAATGGGTAGCACTTTGGCCAGGGAAGAATTTTACACCCCAGAGATGACTTGTGCCTATTCTGCAAATTAGTTGGAACAAGAACATTTTAAGAAAAATCTATTTTTACTGATTTTCAGTAGATTTTTTGATTGTATGAATAGTTAAGTATTTCTATTTTGTGTGGCTAATGGGGTGATTTGCTTTATGATAGTGTTCATATACTATATGAATATTTGTAAGGATATAATATGTAGGTATTCTTACAGGTTTGAAAGAGGAAACAACAATCATGTTGCATGTATTGGAAGCTGCGGGACCTATTGTATATTAAAATTATCTCCATAGTTATCAACAGATGGAACCGAACGAAATGCTCTTTGGGGAAAGAGATGATCCTATGTGGCTAAACTGTGCCTCCCAGCATCTCTCATCTTTAAGAAAGATGGCTGGTGCTGTTGGGAATGTTAGTTAAGCAAGTTGTGATTGGCTTATGATCACCGGCTCATAGGAAAGCTAGAGAAGACAGTGAAGGCATTTATTCTGGGAGGTGATGAAAAACTATCCATGCCTGAGATTTAATGTTGGCTAACTGAAAAAGAAGCTGAACTTGAGTGAACTGAAGGAAATGCAGCTGACCAGGAAGGGTGGGAGGAATAAGGACAGAGAAAGAGTGAACAAAGTTGGAAGGGGAGGCCAGCCGGTTGTCTTTTATAGAAGTCAACCCGTGACTCACACTTTGGGATCGGAGGCAAGGCTGGGTGCTGGAGTTCTCAGAAGTTCCTGCTAAAAGGGAACAAATGGGCTGAAGGTTACAATCTGTTAGGAGTGAGAACTATAAATTAAGGTAGGTTCTTCAGTAGTCATTCTAAGAATATTCATTGGGTGTTCCTATCACCTCGCTTTCTTTACATATGTATCTCTATAGCGTAAGTGTTATTCTTGAATGGAATCTGTGGAATTTGCTGGGGAGATTTCACAATAGATAGCTATGCTGGAGATGACATTCAACCAAAGGTAGAAAGCATGAGAAAGGATAGGAGGGTACGTAGAAGAAAATAGGAAAAATTGCCCCAATGCAGGACAATGTGTAGCTTTAAATGGGCAATAGGGGAGGGGAGAAATAGGAAGCTTGCCTAGTTTCACCTGAAAATGCAGAGATTAAACTTGAAATAATTGTATACAAATCTTAAGCACAGTTTCTGTATCTCCCTGTCTTTAGGAAGGAAAGCTGTTTTCGACTAGATTTGTCTATTGCTCTGTTTAGCCACCTTCTGCATCCTTGGCAATTTCTAGATTAGTGAGATAGATATCTACATATTTTGGTGGTCTCAGATGTTGTCTTTAGTGAAATGTGCAAACCAGTGTTTGCATGCTTTTGCCTTCTGTCCTAACCACTTTATACGGAGGCACAATTCAGAGCGTTTTAACAAACTGCATCACTGTTTGGTTTGGTGGCAACAGTGTCTCAGATAGAAAGTCCATACAGAGAGAGGTAAGGGCAGCCAAGAAGATCATAGGAAGCTTGCTTCCCGTAATTCTGGATATTGCTTATAAGTGCTATCTGCTTCGAGCTCAAAGCCTTGTTGCGGACCCCACATACCCACATCAGTTCTTGTTGCTGCCCTCTGGGAGGAGGTTTCAAAGTGTCTATAGCAGGATTACTAGATTCTGTAACAACTTTGTTTCTTATGTCATCCATCTTATAAATTCTCAGGATTCTTTTCTCCCCTCCCACATTCCGCCATATAATACATCCAAATTAGACTGTGATGTTTCTCTGTGTCATGTGTGTGGAGAAGGGTGGAGTATATGCATATGGTTATCTTTTAAGAACTGAATTTCATTTTAATGTATGCTGATTAGTGTACATTTAAAAAGATATGTTTATTCTATTCTATTCCATTCCATTCCATTCCATTCTATTCTATTCTATTCTATTCTATTCTTCTCCATGTCTAGAAGTTGCCATAGTTAGGAAACTTTTAGTTCAATATTATTGGCATTCACTATCAGTAACTCGATGGGAGTCTTTTCTCATTCCACTTCTGTTTTTTTTTTTCACCAATTGGAGATTGCCTGGATAAAGCCTTGCCATTTTCTTGGCATTGTTTTCAAGAAGTGGTTTGTTGTTGACTCCTTCCTGGGGCTGATTTTGTACCTAAGGCAGGACTGGAACTCACCATCTTCTGGTTGCTAGTCTGATGCCTTAAAATATTGCACCAAACTGGTTCTATACTGTATGCTTTTATGTGTAGAGTACTCTACCATTGAGCTGAAAAAAGAGGTGAAATCTTATATTACTTTATGCTGTTAAGTTTGGTAACTAACCTACTCATGGAATAAGCCACTCAGGTTTATTCTTCCCAATGTTATTTCCTTTAAAAAATTTCTTCCCATTCTCCTGCTCCTCCTCCTGTTCCTCTTCCAGATTCTTGCTATACAATCCCTATTCCAATTGTGAAATTGACTGGGAATAATGGAAATTGACCGGATTAGGTGTTGTTAAGACTGTGAAATTGAATGGATAGCAGCAAGAAGGTTAATGGGAAGGGCACTGTCTTAAAACGAAGAGCAACAAAGATGATTAGGGGACTGGAGACTAAAACATGCGAAGAACTGGCTATTGGGTATATCTAGTCTAATAAAAAGAAGAACTGGGATGGCACGATAGCAGTCTTCCAATATCTAAGGGGCTGACACAGAGAAGAGAGGATCAACCTATTCTCCAGAGCATCTGAAGGCAGGAAGAGAAGCAATGGATGACAACTAATCAATGAGAAGACCAACCCAGAAATAAGGCGAAATTTCCTGACAGAACAATTAACCAGTGGCCTTCAGAAGTTGTGGGTGCTCCATCACTGGAGCTTTTAAAGAAGAGATTGGACAGCCATTTGTCAGAAATGATATAGGGCTGTGATGGCAAACCTATGGCATGCGTGCCACAGGTGGCACGCAAAGCCATTTGTGCCGGCACACAAGTCACAGGCAAACTTACCTCACTACGCATGCGTGCAACTCACAGCTGATTTTCAGCCTGTTTGAGGCCTTTTTCGGCCTCCCAGAGGCTTGAAGAAAACCTCTGCAGTATTCCTAGATGCCAAAACATTGTCGTCTTTTAGAATTTCCTGCATCTTCCATGACTGAGTGGTGGGATTGTTGCTGAGAGTTATTTGCCTTTGCTTTTGTAAAGGCAATAAGTGGAAAATAAAGCAATAACAAGAAGATTAGGAGCTGCTGATACATATACAGTAAATATATAAATAAGTTGCTTCCAGGCATAAATTATGCATGGATGATCATGATGAATTATGGCCATCCTTTATGAAAACAGTTGTGTAAAACTTCATACTCATTTATAAGATGCATGCCTTCTGCTCTTAAGCTGATAAAGTTACCATTTTAAAATTAAACCCCATTCCCGGTTGACTCTGTTTTAAAGCTTTGGGCAATGCATGGGTCTCCAAATTCCATGGGACATTCCAAATTGGAATCACCATGAATCCAATTAGGAGGAGGATTAGAATGCCATCTGAATTTCTGTGAATTTATCATACCTTTGGTCTCGGTGAAAAGTTTTCTAGTTCAACCAGAAAAGATGTCTAGTTTGAATCAACAATCCTAGTTTCTATTAATGTACCTCTCTTTGCATTTGTTCTTATAGGAGTGCACTGTATCTGAAAGAGAGGACCGAATTTTGCTGATCGTAAGTAGTGAAAACCTCTGGGTCCCCATCACAATGCTGAAACTATAATTTCCCCAACCTTCTGTTGGTTAATTGCCATATAATTGCCTTATATACAGAATCTTAAATGGGTTTGTCTGAAAAGTCATTGGTAGAGATGCAAGTATCTTCCTAACTCCTCCTCTTCTCTAATTAATAGTGAAAAGAAGAAATGTGGGGGATTAGACCAAGGATAATTTAGACCTCTTAGGATAGACTATCTGCTCAGCCAGATGTCTTTTGGAAATACTTTATTTCCATATATCCATCCCCAGGCAGACATGGGCAAATTCTGAAGGATAAGGGCTACAACTATACCCCTTGATCCGATGGGAGGGGATGTCATAAGAAGTTGTACTGAGGGGTTGTAGAATGGGTTTTAATTTGGGGCCAATTTTAAACCACTCATAGTACTGGACTGCTGTGAACCACAAATGGTGTAACCAAAGCCTTCTGGCAGGTGACCATCACTGTATCTTTAGTGGGGAGCATTGTTTATTTCTACATAAGAGAGATTTGCCTTTTGACTGTTTCCTAAGTGATCTGAAAAGATCTGCAGAAAGTCTATAAAAATAACTCAGTAGCATTTGTCCAGTTGTAGCTGAGCTCATTTCACAGGTCCATGTTGGAGCTCCTTGTATCTCACTTGTTCTTTGAGTGGTCATTCTTGAGGACACCACTGTACAGGACAGTTCAAGCCATGCTTCCCCAGAGCCTTTGCCTTTTTACTCTGCAGGGAAGACACATCTCTGGAATCTGTGAGCATATCTTGCACTGCAGCCCAGTGAACCTCCTGGATCAAACAGCCATTTTGGAAACGGTGGAACTTGAACCTGCAGGTCCAGAAGATAATTTGGTGAGTCTGGCACTGTCAGGATTACAACTGTTTGGGACAAAAATAACTGAAGTCAATGTCCACCAACTTAATTCATTCTACACCAGCTCTTGACTACAAATATCCCTTTCCTCTCTTGTGGGTACTCATTAGGGGGTCTGAGCAAGGTTTTGGGGCATGATCAAAATAATTAATGAGGCACACTGTCTTCTTATTTTTTCGCACATATTTTCTTCTCCATGTAATTTAATCAGTTCTACACAAATCTTGTATGATAGATAATGTTTGCCTTGCAGATCTAAAAGGGTTTGGACCCCAACTGGTAATCTTGTAAGCTCCAAAACAAAAGAGAGAGGTCTGAGATATCTTTGAGGAATCTCAGGTTATGAGGAAGTGCCTAAAATGTCTGAAGAGGTTAAACATAAAGGGAAAAAAAGGAAGAGCCAAAATAGCCAGAGTGTGCTCAGGGGACATGGGATGCTGAAGTAACATTGCCAGGGCAGATGAAGAATGGGGTGAAGGAGAGAAGAGTTCAGCATGGAGAAGTTGGCCTTCTGAAGAACTTCATGTTGCAAAGTGTTGTTCCAGGTCCCACCATGTGATTGATACCACAAGAACCGGTATAGATGCCTTTATGGAGTCATTCTTCCAAGGGTTTCAGAAAAGGGCACCTCTATCAATCTCATCTTGCTAAGGTTGGAACAGGAATTTCCCCCACATACCACACAAGTTCGACCAGTATTGAACACCAACATCTATCATTCTCAAGCTACGCAGCTAATCTCTATGTGGACATCCCCTCATTTATTTTAGGTTCCTTTGCTAAAAAGAACAATGATTAATGTCCCAGCTTGGGGTTGTCCATTCCTGGATAGTTTTTCTATATCTAGTTTATAATTATAATTCTCTATAGCTGTACATATATAAAATTATCCAGGAATCAACAACCCCAAGCTGGGACATCTATATGGTCCATGTCAGAGCTGTTTACATATGAAATTGCCTTTCACTGGATTAGTCCATCTTGGCTAGTTTTGCATCATCTGGCATTCCTCAACCTGGATGTTTTGGACCTCCTTCAAATGCTTTGTGCCTCCTACCCTTCACAGCAAGTTTGGGGATTGGCTGGAAACAAATGCAGCCAAATTATCTGAAGGGTGGTGCATTAGGGAAGGCTGATCTCTTTTGATGAGCCATTGCTATTCAGTGACTCGACAGAGGTACTGGGAACTGAACATACACATGAGGCAGCTGTCTCTTGCAGAGCCAGAGTTGAGCTGATAAGCGTGTCTCCTAAATCTTCTCTCTGCAGGGCCTAGAGATTAAGTCCTTGCCCTCCTGTCTCCATTTGATATCAGGGACTGCCCGAGAGGTGAGTATACAATGGGAGCGGTTTCAGTTCATAGTTCTGTCTCTCCCCCTCCAAGGCACATTCCCAAGACTAGCAAGAGTCACCGTAACTCCAGTCTTTAAAATAGACCCTCCTCTCCAACAGGCCAGTTCTTCTTTCTTTTTCAAACTGTTGCCTGTGAAAATGTGGCAATTGCCATTATTGCTTCTCCCCTATGGGGTTTCTGCATCATACTTGGCTAATTACCATTTATCCCTTCCCTTCCCTTCCCTTCCCCTCCTCTTCTTGGCACAGCTGCCTCCTTCGTTCCCTTGCATTCTTTATTGAGTAGAATTAACCAAAAGGTCAAGCTTGAAGTTAATACTTAATCCCCCAGGCAGGAATCTTTCCTCCTCCAACCCCCAAAAGTTTGCCTTTTTCTGTCCAAAAAGTTTCATACTACAATTATACAAACTGTGAGACTGTCCGTACTGCCTTTTCAGCCCTTTCCCTCCAAAGGCAGTCTTGTCCTTGAGGGTCTCTTGTTTTTTCCCCTTCCAGATTCCTGTTGACCAATACAACAAGGTCTTCCCAGGTGATGAAATAGTCCAAGTCAATGACCAGGTGGTGGTAAGTTGAGGCTTCTTCTCTACTTGGTTCCTGGGGCAGGAATGTACTGTGGTGCTGAGCTATCTTAGAAGGGAGAGATTAACCTGAATGGGATAGATCTTAATTATCACTTGCCTTAATTTTTCTGCTGCATGAAGTTGCTTTGCTGGATGATGGGGAGATCCTTTACGGCCGAGAAAAGCATCTCTCTCTCCTTCTCTTCTGAAAAACTTCCAGTGTTGGAGCATTCACAACTTCTGGAGGCAAGTTGTAACAATTAATCAGTGGAACAGCTTGCCTCTAGAACAGTGGTTCTCAACCTTCCTAATGCCGCGACCCTCTAATACAGTTCCTCATGATGTGGTGATCCCCAACCATAAAATTATGGCTCGGTTCCTAAGACAATTGAAAATATGTGTTTTCCGATGGTCTTAAGTGACCCCTGTGACAGGGTCATTTGACCCCCAAAGGGGCCATGACCCACAGGTTGAGAACCACTGCTCTAGAAGTTGTGAATGCTCCGACACTGGGAGTTTTTAAGAAGAGATTGGACAATCAGTTTCTGGAGGCAACTGGAATTTCTTGTTTTTTCTTTGAAGACATTTTGCTTCTCATCCAAGAAGCTTCTTCAGCTCTGACAGGAGAGTGGGGAATGGAAATATTGATATTCCTTGTGGGCAGCTGGTCATTTGCATCCTTTTAGAGGGTCTTTGAAGCACTTGGAAGTTTATCTTTGTCCTCAGGATCACCCAAGATTGGACAACCATTTGTCTGAAATGATATGTAGAATTTCCTGCTATTCTATTCTATTTCCTATTCTATTCTATTTCCATGTGCTAATGTACACATATAAACATAAACTTCAGAATATTTAAACTAAGATTTAACTCCTTATTGTGTGAGAAAGACTTTGTTTGAATATTGCCCACCTGCTAAGTGGTGATGGGTGACTTCCAACTTTCCTGGCTTCTCTTCCTGTGATTGTGTATCTTTAAGATGGAATTAAACAGGGCAACTCTTCAAATAAGAGAACGGTCCTCTGCAAAATAGCAGGCTTGACTGATTGCAGCCTATGAAAACTGCTGCCTTTTAATAAAATTTCATTAGTCAGGAAAGGTACCATGAGACTTCCTGCGGTTTTTATGCTCCCACAGACTTAACACAGGCTCTCCTCCTACAATAACTGGACAGCATAGTCTCTGCATTAGCTCACGTGTATTAACTTTTAAATTAACAGAAATACATTCTGCAATGACTCACCAAGGTTTAGAGCAGATGATTTTTTTTTTCTACCTGGGGAGATCATATTTTTAATTGGGAAATGTCATTGATTGCAAAAATAATTTGCCAGTAAACTTTCTGGTGTTATCCAGTAGTGACTGTGTTGGAGTGTTTTTCATGTGAAGTCCCAAATACACTAAAATCTTAGCAAAATGACATGCCGCATGGGCCAACACATGAGCACTATCAGATTAGAGCATAGAGATGTGCAAACCCTTGCAAAGAGATGCGCTGGAACACAAAGGCTCATGCACGAAGCACCTCTCATTTGACTCATGAAAGCAGCCATGTCTTCTTCCAGGTGTTCATGATTGTGGTAGGAAGCTGCTCTCAGCTGTCTCTGAACATGTGCATTCATTTTGATGTACCCCATATTAAAGTATGGACAGAGATGGAATAGAGATATTTTTTAAAATACACTACAAAATAATACTGCCATAATACAATTAACCACAAAAACAATGATCCGTTGCTCTAAAAAGGTTGCCTCAAAGGCAAATTATATTTTTGGATGTGAAAAATTAAAGGCTATATACACCAAACTGGTCTGCTGGGGAGAGTGTTTCACAAATGGAGTTCACTACCAATTCTTATGGCCACCCCATATTTGGAAAGAGAAAGTCACAACCACATTTATGTACAGGTAGTCCTCGACTTAAGACCACAATTGCGACCGGAAATTCTGTTGCTGAGCAAGGGAATGATGCTCAATTTTATGACTTTTCTTACCACAATTGTTGAGCCAATCACTGCAGTTGTTAAATGAATTGTGCAGTCTTTAAGCAAATCTGGCTTCTCCCATTGATTTTGTTTGTCAGAAGGTGACCTGGGATGGTCTCAAATGGCAACCATGTGATGCCAAGATCGGGGTGGGATTCAAAAATCCCAGCAACCGATTCACTGCCCAGTTGCTGGGTGGGCGTGGCCATAGTAGGTGTGACCTACCAGAACTTACGGGAGGGCTGTTTTTCACCTTTCCCAGAGTCCGGAGACTTCCTTTGGGCCTCTGGGAGGGTGAAAACAGCTTCCCCCAGGCTCTGGAGGCCCTCCGGAAGCCGGAAACAGGCCTGTTTCTGGACTTCCGGAACTCCTACTTTTCCCCCTCCCAGAACCTCCGCGCAGACCCTGAACTTACCTGCATCGAAAATGGGTTGTGTGGAGATTCCGGGGAGGGGAGGGTGGGCGGGGCCAGTGGGTCAGTTCAAATATTTGTTCAGCGAACCAAATGCAAATTTAATATTCGGTTCGCCTGAACTGGTCCAAACTGGTAGAATCCTATCCCTGGCCAGGATGCATTAATAATACATGCTGGTAGCCAAGTGCTTGAATTTTAATCATGTGACCATGGGGATGCTGTGAAGGTCATAAGTGTGAGGACCAGTTGTAAGTTTGTCAGTGCTTTTAAAACTTCAAATGGTCACTAAACAAGTGATTGTAAGGACCACCTGTATGTAAAATGATGCGCTTGTATCTTGCTTCATGATGCAGTGTGCATAACCAATGCATCAAATGATAACAGCACTCAAGACCCCCATTCTTATCATTAAAAGTAAGGCAAAAGGTTGATTGTGCAGGTGGGGTGGACCCGGATGAATCTTGTGAAGAAGCTTCTGGAATCCAGTCGAGTGACGCTGGTGCTGAAGAAAATCCCACTGGTTTCTTCAGAGTCTTCCCGTCCCCCAGAATCTCCTCTTCACCAGCAAGTAAGTTTAGGCCAGATCAAATTTCCCAGCCTAGTGCTTCATAGTTGAAAAAGCTTCAACTCCTACAATTCTCAACCGCCGCAACTTTTGAAGCATATGTTGCAATGTCCAGACAATGTCCAAACCAATCATAGCAATGTCCACCAATGCCAGAACCTGACTGGTGCAGAATTCTGCTTCATGTGGAAGAGCACACATCTGTTTGCCCAAAGTGGTCCTTCATGTATGAAATTGGTGGCCACAGTTCTCCACTTTCAGTAGGGAAAATGATGAGCATCTCTTTATCTTTAGAGCAGTGTTTCTCAATCTCAATCACTTTAAGATGTGTGGACTTCAACTCCCAGAATTCCCCAGCCAGCCATACTGGTTGGGGAATTCTGGGAGCTGAAGTCCACACATCTTAAAGTTGCTGAGATGTAGAAACACAGTTTTAGAACATCTTTTTAGAGTTAAAGGCAAACCCTGTAATGTGGTAGATTGGAGTGGTTGTCTTAGGGAACAATGTAGTCCCGATGGTTGTATTGTGATAGTGGGACATCCCAGGGAATCTCATACCTTCCCATTCCTAAGATGCAGTTTCCCAAAATCAGGGATCTTGGTTCCCACCTACATTTCATGAACCATGGAATAGTTTTGCATCTTTTAAATCCCCCTCCCCCAAATGGAGAACCCCCAGGATCATTATCCTACTTCATCCTCCTTGCTTAGATGCCTTCTTACCATTTGACAACACCTCAAGATCTCTCTGGTCTATCTTTCCAAGATCTTAGGCCTTAGACCACCCCAATAGTAATAATAATAATAATAAACACCATCTTGATTTTACATTAGAAAAGCAAAGACAGGCACCTTGAAAATTCCATTGTCCTCTATCTCCAAATATACCAGTGATTCATCTCCTACTTTTATGATTTCCTGGGAGTTTCATTGGTGACTCAGCGGGAAGCTGAAAGTGGAGATCAGTTGGCAACAGGAAGTGTTACTTCTCAACCTAGATAGATAATGTCCTTAACTGGCTTTGTTTGCTCCCCAGCAGCCACATACTTTCTTAGAAGACCTGAGCTCAAGAAGCGATGACTCTTCAGCCAGCTCTGCGTCACCAACATCCAGGTCAGGCATCCATCAAGTGGAGGACTTGTTTGTTGGCAAGATTGTTGTGGGGTGTGGTTGGTGATGAGGGATGAGAACTGTGGACATGTGAAGGTCTTGGCTCTTGGTCCATGGCCTAGTGAAGAGAATGCGAAGAGCAAACAGAACATTCCTGTGATGCAGAGAAGGCTATCTTTAGAGCTGGGCCTGACTCAAATATTCTCTGGGGGAAAGAGAGAAATGCTTTCTGGTCAAGCCTGAGATGTTTTCTCCACATATTGCAAAATATGTGTGTGAATGTGAAGTCCTTGGTGCTCTCTGCTCTTGACTTTCTTGCAGACATTTTGTTACTCAATTGGTAACATCTTCAGTGCTAGAAGGAAGTGCTTTATGTTTCTATAGGGTGGCTTGCCCTGACAAGTGTTATTTTCTTCTAGTAGTTCTGATTACATTGTTGTTTAGTATTTGTTTGTCAGGATTGATAGTTCCTAGATTGGGCATTGTTTACAGCTTGATTGTTGTTTGGAATTAATCCTGCTGTTAATTCCAGTTTATCAGGATGTCAGTTGCTGGTTGAGGAGGTGTTTTGGTCTTTTTATTTTCTTTTAATCTTTTTGCTACCAGACTCTCTTCTAGCCCCAAAGGTGTTACCTAGTTGGGTAATTAAATGCCTTCAAGAAAATAATCATGCTCAGAGATCACCAAGGGACACACAATTCAACTCTGAGCTACAAATATTGTCTTCTGGCGATGTATGAGAATTTTGTATGCTCAGCCTAACAGTTTTCATCTGTGCTGACACCTTCAAAGTAATTGCTTAAGACAGGCATCTTCAAACTTGACAGCTTTAAGACTTGTGGACTTCAACTCCCAGAATTCCTCCTCTAGTCATATTAGCTCAGGAATTCTGGGAGTTGAAGTTCACAAGTCTTAAACTTGCCAAGTTTGAGGATCCCTGAGTTAGTATCTTTGGGCCTGGATCAGTGGGCCTGGCATGCTGTGGTCCATGGGGTGGCAAAAAAATTGGACACAGCTTAGTGACTGAAAGGTTCTTCAAACTTGACAGCTTTAAGACTTGTGGACTTCAACTCCCAGGAATCCTCCTCCAGTCATATTAGCTCAGGAATTCTGGGAGTTGAAGTTCACAAGTCTTAAACTTGCCAAGTTTGAAGACCCTTGGCTTAAATTGATGAATATATAATAGAAGTATTCTTGCAACCTAATCTGCTGACTAAATTAAGCCATTTTGTAGTTATCTGTAATACATTCAATGGTAAAGTGCCTGGATTTGCACAATAAACGTAAGGTACAAATCTCTACCTACAAGGCCTATCACTCCACCTATCTCACAGGTTATAATTATTATTTTATATGCAACCTGCCTCCAAACAATTCTGTGCAGTTATATGCATGCATGAACATATAACTCTCATGCACATATTCTTGCTTTCTTTCTCTCTCTGGCATTAATGCAATAATAATAAAAATTAATAAATGACTAAATAACCAATAATAAATCAAACAAGTAACAACCAGATCATTTTCATAGTATTCAAAATTAAGACTTGAAATGGCCACTTCAGTTGGCCAATGGTAGCTTCTCCCACCTGGAACCCTCCAGTGGGTTGACTTCATATTCCTATAATGCTTTAGTGGGCAGAACGTTGAAGTCTCTATGGCTGTTCAATTGCTAAGGATCCAGACTATCCCACCTCCCAGAGTTACATAGTGTGGTATGTGCAGGTCATGGCTTCTTTCTTTTCTTCTACCTTCTTATCTTCTTGCTAGTAAAGTAGATAACAATAGAAGATAAAAGTAGCAGAGTAGAGTAGAAGGTTCCAGAAACTGTTTACAAATTTCCTCGTAAAGGTTGGCTTCTTGATGTTTATGCAGATGTGACTTAGTCCTCCATAACAACATATGCAATGCCATTTTCACTCAAGCTTTCAATAAGAAAGAAACCACAAACGAGAATGTTGCAACATGAGGAGACACTCTGGTTCAAGGAACAGATGGAATATCTCTTGAAGAAATTAGTGACCTTCCCCCTTCCTATTACTCAAGCTACATCTTGGCTGCACTTTAAATTTTCCGATAATAAAATTAGGCATTTTTTCTCTAATTTGTTTCCATCTTTTTATAACGGTCCCCCATATAACATGTGGGAAGTGGGAGAGATTGTAAGAGTCCTTTGGGACGATGGCCCAGAAGATGGCTCAGTCTTCTGTCATCATCAAACCCAGCAATGCTTCTGGGCCACAAATGGGTGGGTATCATGAGCTTTCATAGAAAATTCAAGGGTTGGGATGTTTTCACCAGGGGCTTGGAAATGTGCACCCTTGCCCAGAAGAGGAATAAAAGAAGATGTACAGAAGGGAGAGTAGCTAATAACCTTGTAAACAGATGTTTTGTACCTAGTTAATGTAGCTCCTCTTTGTGAATAGAAAAATCAGCCCACCAATCATTTTGTCCACAACTGTTCTCAACAATTACTTGCGTACTGGTCCACCACTGATAGGATGCTCCCCTTGCTGAATTACACATTATTTTTCAATTTCTCTCGCTGTTTAATAAGCTGTTTGGGAGATTAAATGGTGCAAAAAACATTTGCTTGTTTTGTTAAAAGAAAGTTTACAGTTTTATTCCTATGGTCTAATGATTGTACAGTCTTCCCCTGTTTGACAATGTCTGATATGCTGAGACTGCAGTTCCCAGAATTCCTAGCCAGCATAGTGGGAGGTTGATTGGGGAATGATGGGAGTTGCAGTCTCAACTGGGAGGCATCTAGTTAAGGGAAGCTGGGCTGGAAAATAACTAGGATTGATAAGTTGAAATAGAGATGCAGCATCTTCTGACATTTGGTGGCAAAAGAAGGGACAGCAGCCAATTTTTGAGTTCTCGGGGCCCACAAATTCTCAGATGTTTCCCTTACTTGACCTTACACACATTCATCTTGCAGGAATGCCATTTGATATCTGGCAAGGGGGCTTCTGAAGAGCAACATGTAGTTGTTATCTAATAGAGCAGATCAAAGGTTATAATTTTTTTCCCCTTGTTGTTCAAGCATGACGGCTGAGTTCGAGGGAACCCAGAATTCTGTGCTTGATCTTCCCACTGCTCAAGAGGGTCAGAAGAGAATTGATTGCAGGCATCCTGTAGATAATATCTGTACACTGGAAGAGGTCCTTTCTGGAGCAGGTAAGGAGCCTGATCTGTTGGGTCTAGTGAAGAACTGCAGAATTATCCTGGACTCTTCCATTCAGTGGTTGATTTATATATTACTTTTACATCACATTTTTCCCATGGAGCTCAGGAATCACCATTATCATCCCCCCCACCCCAAAACCAAAGAATAACAGTTAAAAAATTCAAATGGACCCCAAAACCAGATAGATTCCATGTTAAAGTCTATATTGGCTCATTGCCACTTATGGCATTCTCTTGTTTAGTACATCTGAAAGTAGCCAATGGATTTGCTCCTCATACTTGCTGGGTTTTTGCTTTCCATGCGTTATTTCTACTGTATGGGCCTCCTGCCAAAATGGTCTAATTTATTGAGCACTTGGTTTTTTTCGTTCTATTTTTTCCAGAGGCATTGGCTGATCCTGCTCTGGAAAGGCAGGGCTTCGGAGCAGATGCCATGGGGCCTAAATCTCCAGATGCTACTGTCCCTTCCAGTCCCAGGAAGCAAGAGCATCAACAAGGAAACTCTGCAGGACATGAGAACGGATTTGTCAGAGGGCAACAGAGGCTGGCATCGGCTGATTCCAAAGAGGTAAGACTTCCCCCCCCCCCCCCTTTTACNCCCCCCCCCCCCAGCTTTTACTAACTTACTGGTTTGTTTAGGACTAACACCTTCACAGGGAAGATGCTAATGTAAGAGGCATTTTATGTGAGATTTACATATATTAGGGCTTTGCAAACAAATGCTACATTTTAATTCTGGATTTACAAAATGGATTGAATGCAGACATCCAAATCCAAATGTTTAATCGCATTGATTAGTTCACATGCACATATGGTACTTCCTTGTCCAACCTGTTGCCACTCGGCCTCAGAAGAATTGGGTTTGGGAGAAAAGAGTAGAGAAAGTTGTGTTTTTGAAAGAGGGTTGCATATTTCAAGTCCCTCATCAATCATGTCACCTTGTTTTCTTCTCTCTCTGTGTGATCCCTACAGGGCAGTGCTGAAATTCGAAGGAGGCAGAAGGGTAAGTAGAACCTCTCTGTATTCACCAAGGGCAGGGTACCTGAATATCAAGCTACGGGTACCCATCAACTTATGACCACAGTTGGGACTGGAACTTCCATTATTAAGTGATATGGCCATTAAGTGAATCATCACATGAGCACACCCAATTTTATGATCTATTTTGCCATGGTCATTAAAGGTGCTTTTTCAAGGGGCAACTGGACTTTCTGGTGTTTCTTTGAAGATGTTTCGCATCCCATGCAAGAAGCTTCTTCAAGCTCTGAGACAAAGAAGCTTCTTGGATGAGAAGCGAAACATCTTCAAAAGAAAAAAACCAGAAAGTCCAGTTGTCCCTTGAAAAAGCACCTTTGGGACATCCAGACCTGGATGACTGAGATTTTCCATAGACCACACAATCGTTAAGCAAATCTAGTTTCCCAAACTGACTTTGCTTGTCAGAGGTTGGCTGAGAAGGTTGCAAATGGTGACCACAGGACCCAGAGTCTGCAACCCTTATAAATTCCTGCCAATTGCAAAGTGCTCAAATTGTGATCATGTCACTGCAGGGATGCTGCAACACTTGAGAGAGGACCAGTCATAAATCAATTTTTCACCACTGTTGTAACTTCGAATAGTTACTAAGCTAAGGATCATGAATGAAGGATTACCTGTATGCTTTTGATACACTACCCCCCCAGATGGCTGGGGAATTCTGGGAGTTGAAGTCCACAGGTCTTAAAGTTGCCAAGGTTGGACATCCCTGAGTGAACTTCTTCCAAAGTTAGCAAGATTCAGCGCATGTGTCTGGATGTGTACCATGTGCGTGTGTGAATGTGCACTGTGTGAGAGCAGGATCTCTTCTAACTCCACCAATTCTTTCATTCCATCAATTGAACTTAACTGTGGTGTGTTAGGCAATTTTTTTTTCCTTTTGCTTTAATGAGGAGTCACTACCCGATTAAGTCGTCGACGCATCTCCTGCCAGGAACTGGGACAGGTGGACTGTGACGGTTGGCTCTTAAAAAAGAAGGACCACGTGGGCTTCATGGCCCAGAAATGGAAACGGTTTTGGTTTGTGCTGAAAGGACACAACCTTTACTGGTACAGCAACCCCAATGTGAGTGCATTCCAAGATACTTAAACTCAAAGAAAGGCTGGACTTCCTTTGCAGCGTATCAGTTTTCCATTTATTTTTAAAAAAACTTTTTAAAAATAACAACAATGCATGGATAGGCCAAGATAATAATTTTATGAGTGAGTGCCACTAAATGAGCAAGGCCACTATTTTGGAGATCCCCTCACTTACAGCATGTTAGAGATTGAATTCTTGAGTGATGTTATACCCGGGAAATTATACGCCCTTCAAAATGTCAAGGTCAGGGGGTATGTTTTCCCATTTCATGGTGGTCTTGATTTAAGCTGACAAATAGTTACCATGTGGATTGGAAGATCCACATGAAAATGTTCTCTTCCATTTCCAGAAAGATTTGAGGAAAATACAGGAGAGAGAGAAGGGAGAGGAAGAAGAGGAGGGGAGGAAAGAGGGAGGGGAGGGAGTTGAGACCAGTCCCTCTCTTTCAGCCCAGCTTCCTTCACAGGGTTCTTGTTGAAAAAAACAAATGGAAGTATTATGCATGTTGCTTAGAGTTGTGCAAAAAGATGGAATATAAGTTTGATAATCAATCAGTGATTGCTTTAGCCTGGCCTTCACCAGCCTTGACTTCCAGTTATGTTGCATTTCAAAAGATACACACGTTGTCCTAGTTAGCCTGCATGGATTTTTCACACAGAGAGTATGGTACAGTGGTTAAGGTGCAGGAATATGACTTGGAAGATTCAGCTTCATAGAAATTCCTTGTGGAAAGATGGAAAGGAAGTGTATCCTTACTGCTTGAGTTCTTGATGGGATGCAAACATTAAAAAGTGAGTTTTTAATTCAACTTTTTAAAAAGCAGTATATATTCCCTAAAGGTTTGTTTTGGTTTTCTGATCCGGGTCACTGAATATTTTAGAGCTTAGATTTTAGAGCTTAGATTTTAGGCAGCAAAGAGAGCAGTTCATTGCATGAATGATTCTCGGTTCTTCTTTTAAGAGTCGCCAATATTACCTTATCACAAGCATCTGTAGATCAAATCCTCTTGAATGGAGGAACTCCAGTCTTTTCCATTCATTCAATGAAGTCTGGCTTCATTTTTTTTTAATGTGTGATAGATTAAAAGCTTTTAAAATGTTCAAACCCTTCTGTTTGTGGCCAAATATTAATACTTCTACCTCTTTTCTTCTTTTCTTTCTTTCCTCTTCCTCTTCTGAAAACCAGGATGAAAAGGCTGTGGGATTGATCAACATATCTGCCTACATATTGGAGAGCACCAAGGAACAGAAAAAGAAATAGTGAGTGCAAACTCAATGGAACCATTTTCTGAGAAGGAACAAGCTGTCAATCCATTTCCCCAATGCTGAAGTCCTTCAGATATGTTAAACTCTCATAATTCCAGCTAGAAGAGATCCTTCAGTAGTTTGTGGGCTCCAAATGTATTTGGTGTCAGGAGTCCGACATGCACCCCCATTCAAATCATAATTTTCTAGCCGCATCTCTCAGAGTGAAAAAGATTGATTTATTAGGAGTTGACATATTGCCGTTTCCCAATTGCAGCTGACACTGACACATCATTCATTTCACCCTTGACCCTGGTCTTCCCCCCACCCCCTGGATGTATATTCTCCAATGAGACACATTCATAGCCAAGAGTCATCAATTATGCTATTCATTAATAATTTGGCATGCCAGAAGCTTCAGTTGCCAAAGTGATTATCCGAAGCCTTTAAGGAATGCACTGCTTTCCCCCCTCCCTTTCTGCTGACAACTAAAAAGTATTTTTAGTTGACATTTGGTTTATTAATTGACAAGGTATACGCACGAAAAGCAAACTGGATTTCTGTGTTAAATCCTTACATAGCCTACAAATTACCATTTGTATATCCGAGAGCACTATGGGTAGGCTTGAGGGAACCATACACTTTGCAAAATTCAATCACACTGATTACACAATCCTTTCTAAGCTTCATATGCAACTGCATCCATGCAGATTGATAATTAGGTATAGGTGTGATTCCCAATAGCAAGGAACCATGAGAAATCCCACTACTGTCACTTCTTTTTCCTCCCCAGTGTTTTCCAACTCACCCATGAGAAGTATAAGCCCTTCATCTTTGCAGCAGAAACCCTGGCTGATCTGAGCATGTGAGTAGCCTCTAATGCATTTGATTGACACTCGTGAAGAGCTTGAGATTGTTCCTCAGGGAATATTATCAGATCCCAAAGTCTTTCATGCAACTCCATCATAGAGGGTCACAGGAGCAGGGTCTGATCACTTTCTGTTCATCTCCCCAACTGGCAGGACCTATTAATTTATAATTAATTTATCAGTTCATCTGTGCAACACAATTCCTTTTAGAATTGTTTTTGTAATCAAAGTTATGGAAACTTGGAATGCTGTACTTCACGAGAACACAAGTGGAAATACATTCCTATGCTCAGCTATAGAAGGGGATGATGAAAGGACTGATCTAGCAAGAAAGCTGCCCAGAAATGCCTTACCAGAGAGATGGGTGGCATAAAATTTAATAAATAAACAAACAAGAAAAACTGATCATCACTATCTCCATCAAAATCTAAAGTATCAAAGAGCTTCCCCAACCTGAGCAGCATTTTCATTCTGGATCTTCCTGTTTAAACAGATTGTTGCTGATGAAATAAAACAGGGAAGGAAAGCACTATAAACAGGCAGCTTTCTCTGAAAGTTTTGATGATTTGATTCCAGACAGAATTTACCAAAGATATAAGGGAGTGTTAGTTACCAGCAAATTTTGCAGACAGATTCTTGAAGCTGCTGGCCTTTGGCAAATTCCAGAAGCATAAAAGTTTAGGAACAAAGCCTTAAAAAGGCATTGCTTAAAAGACAAATTTGTTTTCAGCATTTTCATATTCATAGCATTTCATATTGCAAGGAAGACACCTTGGAACCTGGGAAAATTACAAGCTGTGTTTCTTCCCAGGTGGGTCAGCCGTTTGATCACATCAATGACCAAATATACAGTGTCCCATAAATCTGGGCCATCTAACCAAGAAGGTAAGTGCTCATTGAAAGTAGTTCATTTTTTAGTGACCAAGTAGACATGATACATCTGCATCACATATATTAAATAAGGAATTGACCTAAAAACAAGAAGCAAGATGACCCTGAAGCAAGAGGACAATTCTATAATGCGCACACCCAAAAAATCAGATAGACAAAAATATCTGCCTCCATTATCAGACAGGCATGCATAGTTAAGACAGCAATAGCAATAGGATGTATATATACCACTTCACAGTGCTTTACAGCCTTCTCTAAGTGGTTTTACAGAGTCAGCATATTGCTCCCAATAATCTGGGTCCTCATTTTACTGACCTTGGAAGGATAGAAGGCTGACTCAACCCTGAGCTGGTGAGAATTGAACTGCTGAACTGCTGGCAATTGGCAGTCAGCAGAAGTAGCCTGCAATACTGCAATCTAACCACTGCACCACCACAGCTCTTAGATTAGGGGAAACGGGAAGGAATATGATGGCTGGGGATGATAGAATCCTGAAGATGGAGGCAGAAAGCTGGTGTGATGCAATTCATCCCATTTCAGAGTTTTCATTCAATTTTCTTTTTCTTCTGGACTCATTCTTAGATTGCTACAGTGAAACGGAAGCAGAGGATCCTGAGGATGACTCTCCTAGGCATAGCTTTGATCAGGTCAATATCTTCTTGATGGAGCATAATTGTAAAAATAGTGGGCTGTTCTCATTTTAAAATATCTTGATTCCTTTTATAAACTCATTTGGGACTTTATTATTTGGGGGGAATGAGAGGCAACTACAACAGGTATATTGTGATTTCCAAAAAGGGTCCTGATTCCAGCATGCAAACATAAGGTGGGAATCCGTGCATTTGGCTGGGAGGGATTGCAAGGCAACCATTGAAGAGATCACTGCAGAACAATGTTGGATGTAATGAGGTTGAGCTCAAGAGGGATCATATTCACTTATATTTCATCTGCATCCATTATTTTTGTTCCTCATTTCTGGCAGACAAAGCAGAAGGAATTGGAGAAAGCTCAGTTGCCATCAGGGACTACTAGGAGTAGCCAAAACCTTCTTGGCAGCCCACTTTTCCAGGACAATGTAGATGAGAAAGTAGCATCTCCCTCTTCTCCAGGTGAGCTCACCTTTGATACTTTCTCAAGTTGCACTGGAAAGAACGTGGCAGGTGAAATGTTGGGAAAAAAGCAACTATAATTGTACATCATTCCTAAAGCAGAAAAATGAAATGGTGCAGATTTCTCTATAGGTTTTCTGAAGTGTTCCCTTAGCAAAGGCAAATAGGAGAAAGGTAAGCCAGAATAGTTGAATCTCTAAGCGGATGAACTGATACAGAGAAAATTTGGTATGAAACTTTAGGCCAGCTTTCTTCAACTGGAATCATTTAAATATTTCAGACTACAGTGTTCATCTTTCTCTGCCAAACTGACAGGGAGTATGGGCATGTGTGTGCATACGTCAATCAAATGAAGATTTGGCAACTTTTATTTTTTCATATTGAGACTGTGTTCCATTGGTACTATTATTTCGGACATCCTCATGCCAATAAATGTGAACAGATAGTGCCATTCTTCTTCTTGAAAAAGCCCCTTTCTCCCTCTTTCCTATCACCATTTTCCTTCCTTCTCTCTTTTCCCATGTAGCAGGCTGGCTTCATAGGTCTGAAGGTCTGAATTGCTAGTCTGCACAGAAATAGAGGATGTTTTTAGTTGATAGAGTTAGCAGAGGTGGCCAAATTGATTGCTCTGATTAAAGAAAAGAACACAATTTTGTACTTACTTGGAAACAGCTTTTGGACTTGAGGTGGTTGAGGTGCTTGAGGTAGAAACTTTAATTTCGGATTTTGCTGATTAGATAGGTTTGTTGTTATAGGAATGGCTAGTTTATGTTCTTATATAAAAGTAAAAAGTTGAGGTTTGATGTTACACGGTGGTATCTTGTATCTTATGAAGATCCAGCAGAAGAAGAGCTTCAGTCAATGATCAAGTGTCTGAAACAAGGAGGAGTATCTCTTATTGGGAAGCAGCAGGTGTTCACCCGCGAATATTACCGGAAATCATTTGTCAAACGTAACAAGAACCCAGAGATCAACGAAAAAGTACATCTGATTCGGACGCTTCAAAGCACACTCAAGGCAGGTGGAACATAAATTTGTGCTGAGAAAGAGCTATTTATGGGATGGATGCCTTGCCGGGGGGGGCGGGGGGGAGGTTGGTAGGACTTGTTTTATGGTTTGTTGGGTTTTTGTTTTTGTTTTGTTTTTGTTTACTAAAAGAAAGTTATGGAAGATGGAGGTAAATTAGCCCATTTACAACTGTAATATACTTCGCTAAATAGGCACAAAAGAGGAAAATCCTTTTTTTAAATATATATTTTAATGGCTACTTTTCTTGAATCCTAGCCTGCAAAAATGTGTGAAATGTGGATTTTATTTTTATCATATATTACCTTTCTTGCAAAGACAGTGGCATAAATTATTCCATCTCTTGCTTGCTTGAGCCTCACAATAATCCTTTGGAGAAGTAAGGAAGACCATAATTAACCCACTGTCATGATTACATAAAGATTTAACTCAGGATCTCCCCAAGACCCATACAACATACTTAGCTGGGAGGTTTTGGGATAAATCCTGAAAAGGTTTCCCAGAGTAACTCTCCTTTTTGAAACCCTAATGGGGCTTAACAAGAGCTGAAGGCCTTATAAGATCCTATGCTGAACTATGAAGAAGGCTACAAGAATTTGCTTCAGATGACATATATTGGGGATATCAGTGAGAGGACGGGAATAGCATTTGTTCTAAGCTGAGAATCCTGAGTTCAATTCTTGGGTTTTTCCAAATAGGGAAAATAGATGTGTCTGAAATCCTGCAGATCCATACAGTAGTGGAAAGTACCACATAGGGCTACCAGAGTTCTCAATCAATAAAAGTAGCTTCTATGCTGCTGATATATCACTGTCAGATTGTTTCTGGGTCCAAGCAAGGTTTTGATGTGCTCCTTTTATAACCCAGATCAATTTGAGACCAAAATATTTTAATATCAAAGGAGATTTTTTAATGTCATGCCTGGTGTCCATCTGACCTCTTGTCCTGGTATCCAGGCCAAGTGTCCAGCCCATGTGAGGCAGATACAAATACAGATACAAATTATCAGGGTTGGAAGGGACCTTGTACGTCATCTAGTCTAACTCTCCACCCAAGCAGGAGACCCTGCCTACACCATTTCTGACAGATGGCAGTCCAGTCTCTTCTTGAAAGCTTCCAGTGATGAAGCTCCCACAACTTCAGAAGGCAACTTCTGTTCCATTGGTTGATTGCTCTCATTGTCAGAAAAATTCTCCTTATTTCCAGGTTGAATCTTTCCTTGTTCTTTATAAAGACTTCCTCAACTGTGTGGGCTTAGACATACCTGATTTGCATAATAATGTCTTTTTACTCCAAGGAAAGATAGTCCTCTTTTATGCATTTATAAGGCTTAATAATGTAAGAGATTGAACCAATCTGGCACAATGGATTTGATGTTTCTTCTGCTGTTTTTGAACAGCATTTTATTTATTTGTTTATTTATTTATTTATTCCTTTTAAAACTGTAGAAAATGTCAGTAGTTTTAAATCCTTTTGGAATCTGACCAGATACTTTTGGCTCTTGGATGCATTAGAAATATCATGAATAAAGTCAATACGACTTCAAGGGAGAACAGTTTGTAACTGGAAGTTTGTTAGCATATTGGGTGTTTTGCTTCTCAAGACCCCAACATATTTTGCAACAGCTTTGTAAGGGTGGTGGGCCCTTGTCTCTCTTGAAAGGGATCTTGCAAACCATTTAAAAGCCACTCCAAATGGCTGTGCTATTTTGGCCTCTGTTCTTGTAAAGTGAGTCACGCACCAGCCTTAGAACATTCCTTTCCTTCCCCAGGCCAAAACTGCTGAGCTCCAATTACTTGATATTCTACTCGAGGACACCGAACTGAACTCTGAAAAATTCAGGAGTTGGAAAGAACAACATCAGGAGTTATACCAGGAAATACAGATGTGGTGGGCTAAAAAACTGGACCAAGACAATGGCTCACTAGATTCAAGTTTTGACCTCAACTTGGAGGCAGCTGCAGATCCGTAACATCTGTGGGACCTCTGTCCTATGAGCTAAAACCTTCTTCCCCCAGCTCCACTTACATAACACCAGATAGAAGTGCAGTTTTGTGATTTCTAAATTTTGGATAGGAATGTGTTATGATAAGCTTCATCTTTAGAGGGCATTAGGATTACAGTTGGTTTGGTCTAAAAGTTTTATCCAGACAGCAACAATAGCTCCAAATGATTCTCTCATTTTAGAGAGATGGATTATAAAGATGATGGTAATGGAGAAAGATTGTTGGCTTTTTATGTAACGATGGAGATTTCCCAACTGCAAAATAGAAGACCAACGAAGAAGGTGGCTAAGCATCTGGGAAAGAAGCTGGCATTGACGAGCACAGACTTTGTGCCCTTCAGATTTCTTTAAAACAAGCCATTTCCTCCAGCATCTTTCAAAGCGAAACTTTCCCTTGAGTATATTCAGCAAGTGAGAGACATCTGAGTAAACCAGTTTGTAGTTTTCAATAATGATAGTTTATATTGAAAACCAACTTTCATTAGAAGCGGGATACTGTAAACATGTAAGAAATGAGTGATATAAATAAATATCACAATATGTTTCTAAAGGTATTTTTCCCCTTATTTTTATTTTCAAAATGACCATTTGCCAACAGTCCAGCTGCAATACAACAGAATGAATAATAATGGCACTTAGTCTTAAGAGTTATATACTGCCCCATAGTACTTTTCAGCACTCTCTAGGTCACCATGATCAATGTTTTTACTGAAATTACTAAGGCTGTTTGGCTTTTACTAAGAGAATTGGAAGGCAATATAGTTGTGCACCATGAGATGTCTTAAGTTAATAAGCACTGAAACACAGATGAGCATTCCTTTATATTGTTTATTCTTTTTGGTTTTGGAGAGAGAGAAATTCAGGTAAATGTGCAACACAAAACTGATAGAATAATGATACATACATTGTATGTTTGCTGCAGTTCTAACCGTGGGACCTAATGAAATGTTGATGGTACTGTAACATGAAGGGAAGAATAGTAAAAATCAAAACCCAGAGCCAACTAAAATTTTCATGGAACTTTCATCAACACATATTCAATATGTCATGTTAAATTTGACTAACTGAAGTATGTTGTCTGCACAGAAAGGGAGGATGTTTTGAGCCTCCTAATACACATTGCAATGTTAGCTTGTGGTCCCTAGAAACTTGAAGTCAAATATTTCAGGATTCTGCTATTAGGCGGTTAAACACTATGCTGTATGTAGTGTGCAATTGCAAGAACTTTTCTCATTTCTTTGGATTATTGCCCAGTTGCATCCTGAAGGCGATTTTAATTCACTGTGGTATCTTGTGTCTTATGAAGATCCAGCAGGGTCACTGATCAAGTGCCTGAAACAAGGAGTATCACTTGATTTATTTTATTATTATTATTTTCCAAAGCACCAGAAGGCAAGACAAGAAACAATGGATGGAAGCTAATCAAGGAGAGAAGCAACTTGGAATTAAGGAGAAACTTCCTGATAGTGAGAACAATTATCAGTGGATCAGTTTGCCTTCAGAAGTTGTGGGTGCTTCATCAGTAGAGGGTTTTAAGAAAAGAAATGGACAGTCACTTGTCTGGAATGGTATAAGGCAGGGCTGTCAAACTCCCAGCCCATGGGCCAGATGTGTCATGTGCTGGATATGCCCACACCTGGTTCAGTGAAGGGGAAAAAAGTCCCAATACATCACATGATGCTGCTGTGACATGAGTTTGACACCCCTGCTATAAGGACTCCTGCTTCAGCCAGGACTAGAAGAGCTCCCAAGATCCCTTCTAGCTCTATTCTGACAGGAATAATGTGTAGAAATGCTTGGTTTGCAGTGGCTCAAGTCTAGACAACCACATTTCTTCTTTAACTGTAGAAAGCCAGTTTGGTGGAGTGGAGAAGATGCTGACTTAAAAACCAGGGAACTTTGAGGTCTAGTCCTGTCTTAGGCATGAAAGCCAACGAGTGACTTTGGGCCAGTCCTTCCATCACAGATCAAAGCACCTCACAGGGTTGTTGTGAAAAAAATAACAAGCTGGAGTACTGTATTAGGCATGTTTGCTACCTTGAGTATACATACATATATATTGTATATAGGTCATGTGTATACTGTATGCAGGTGTGTAAATTCCTATAAATATGTAAAAAGGCAGGATAAAATTGAATAATTCAGATTAATGAAATAGCTCTTTTTATAGACCTCCCAGTCCCATCCCCAAAAAAACCTCTCATGCTTGCCTTTCTCACCCCACCGCCCTTTTTTAATTTGTGCATTTAAACCTTCTATCATTTAAAAAAAAAAAAGACAGATTTAGCTGTTCTGCGTTTTGTCCAGTAAAAAAATGGTAACGCTGACAGAGGAGGGGCGAGTTTTACCAAGCAACAGGTTCTCCATCACACCGCCCCTAAGAGAAGCAGCAGCATCTGGGGAATGCAATGGCTGGGGAATTCTGGGAGTTGAAGTCCTCCAGGCTTAAAGTCACCAAGGTTGGAGACCCCGGATTCTCATCAACTTAGGTCCATTCTTACATGATTTTTACAGTTTCCCTACGGCCAGCGGCAAGGAACAATTTTCTTCCGCTCTTCATTTAAATTGGGGCGAGGGGCGGAGCTTGTTGCCAAAAAGAGAATTTCCATTGGACAACCGCGGACGGTTCTACTCTGGGGGGGGTGAAGACCAATAAAGAGACAGCGGGCCGGACGCCGCGAACTGTTAATGGAACCCGCGCGCCTGGGATGTCGTAACCTCCTGCGGGCAACGGTTGCTGCGCACGCGCGGTAGCCCACGGCTCGGGGGCGGGCTTATCGCCGCGGTCTATGAGGCGGTGTTTTTTCTCTGGCGGTGGTCGTTAGTCTCCATTTAAAGTTCTCTTAAGTGAAGGCCCGAGGTTCCCTCGGAGGTAATAATCAAAAATTACTTTCTCCTTTTGGTTTAAAAGTTTCCAGCCCTGAAGAGTTTCTCGTTTTCCTTCCCTCAGTGCTTCAACTTCTGGAATTGACATCTCTACTTTTTTCTTGGGGGGGGGGGNTGTTGGATGAGAGTCGCTGTTAAGGGTACGCGGGGGGCGGGCGGGCGGGGGGGGGACGGAAAGTGAAATTATGTAATAATCGGGTACTTTGCCCCAACTGGAGTGCTCGAGACAGCGCGAACTACAACGTCCATCTTTCATAGCCTTCACTTTCAGGCTGGAGATAACGGGAGTTGATGTCTGATGGGTCAAAAGGACTACAGGTTGGGGGAAAGCGGCTTAGTCTGGAGCATGCGCAGAACTGGTGCTAGAAGGGGGTCTTGTTGCATTGGGGAAGCACACAATCGCCCCCCCCAAAAAAACACCCACACACATGTATCCCCCCAACTTTGGGGCATTCAAGCTTGTTGGAGAGATACTCCTGTATATGGTGCGAATGATGATTATTTAGCAGGTATAGTCTCCACTTGGGACCCACAATTGAGCCCAACGTTTCTGTGGGTTAAGTTTTTTAAGTGAGTATTCCCCCATTTTGTGACCTTCTTTGCCACAGCTGTTAAGTGAATCATTGCTTTTGGTTTAAGCGAATCTGGCTTCCTTTTGACTTTGCTTGTCAGAAGATCCCAAAAGATGATCCACTGACCCTGGGATACTGCAATTGTCATAAATACATGCCAATTTGCCAGGGGTCTGAATTTTGTTCACATAACCGTGGGGCTGCTGCACAGTTGCGTGAAAAATAGCAATAGCACTGAGACTTGTATGTGTTGAATGGACGAGGCAGTCAGGTTGAATTGTTCATGAACAACTGGATCATGATGATCTTTATTGGAGTCTTAGTCTTGCATTTATACACATTTTTAGTTATCCCATCATTGGTTAACTTTGGTCACTGCTTAACTTTCGTTACTGTTTAGCATTAGTAATCCATAAATTAATTATCTCGTTTAAAGGCTAACATATATTACTTCCCCTCTCTAATCCTCCTTTAGATTAATGATTTTGTTTGCCTGAGTTTGTATTTTACTTGGAAACATTCTTTATCTGAGTTTGCCATCCAAGACTGGAAACTTCCTGCAATTTACAACTCCACAGTATGTTGCTTTATAGTGCTTCACAGCCCTCTCTAAGCGATTTACAGAGTCAGCCTCTTGCCCCCAACAATTCGGGTCCTCATTTTATCCACCTTGAAGGAGGGAAGGCTGAGTCAACCTTGAGCCTGGTGGGATTTGAACTGCCAAATTGTAGGCAGCTGGCTGCAGAAGTAGCTTGCCAGTACTGCACTCTAACCACTACACCACAAAGGCTCATAAAAATGGCCATAAGTCACTTTTTTCAGGGCCATTGTAACTTTGAATGGTCACTAAATGAATGATTGTAAGTTGAGGACTACCTGTATTTATTTTATTGTATTTAAATGTATAGGCCATCCAACATCAGTAGATTCTGGCTGGAGCACAAAATTGAGCACATTTTTAAAAAAGCTAAAATATGTCCATACATATGTATACAGTTTTTCTTTCACAAACCAAATCCGCATAGTTTTTCTCCCCACAATCATCCTTTTGCTCTGGTGGCCCCTCCACACCCACCACACAGCTTTTTCTGGGGCCATAGAACAAGCATCTATTTTGAAACATGAATTATTTAGCGGCTAGGTTCACACAGCATGTTGTAATTAACATGGGTCTAAGCTTGGATTTTTTTTTTGTTTGACTTGATTGCAGCAACAAAAATACTTTGGTTATTTGATGTTTAGTCCAGTGGTTAGGGTTAGGGTCAAAACATTCTTAAAAATGACAGAAAGAGTTTTTTTTAGGTAGCTTATATCTATCTCTATGCACTTACTTTATTAGAAATTAAAGCAATGTTAAAATATATTTTTGTCTTCGCAGACCCCCTGAAAGTATCTTAGGAATCCCTAGGCATCTGCAGACCACACTATGAGAAACGCTAGTTTACTGTATTGTACAAACATTAACTCAGTAATATGTTATATGTTATATGTCAATATGTTATATGACTACAGCCAATAAACCACCCAAAGTCATCTCACAGCAAAATGGGCAGCAAACAGATTTAATACTAAGTTAAAAACTGCAGCAAATAGATTTAATACTAACTTTAAAAACTGATTGGCACGTTAGTGGGACTTCATTCCAGCTAAGTTTGAACAGAATTGCAGGGTCAAACAAATGGAAGAAAATAAAACTTTATGGCAATTATATAGATAATATACAAGAATGTTTACTCATTCCTTCCTTTCATGGATTAGGTCTATATGTTGTCAGATTGATGAAAGGTTCATTCTTAGTTGAGAGACCTAAGTAGTCTGTATATAATTAGCAGAGTAATAGGGAAAGAATCCAAAAGTGTTACAAGGTAATATTGAGTAAACTGGGAGGAAAAAAGCTGTGATAATGATACAATAAATCTGATGGTCTTTATAAACTCCATTTTTAAAAATAGGATACTAAACAAATACCTTGGCTCATAATATTTGCCATTGGTCTGCATTGCATATTGGCTGTTTTGCTATTCTCTGTTAATGCAATTGTAAAATTATGAGCTAGGATTTATCATTTACAAATTCTGTTGTGGAGTAGCAGCCCAGAATTTAATTCAGAAGTCAGCTGATACACCGTCTTCCTGAAGACAATATTGAGTTCCATATATTAATAAAAACGTTCTGGTCAAAGAGTCTTCTGGACATACATGGGATTTTGGGAAGGTTTCAGATCAGTTGGAGAGCTTTGACTCAGCTGCCTCTACCTTGGTCTGATTGCATCAAAGTTTTGAAGACCTGATCAGAACAGAAATCCATGAAAGCAGTCACCAGAATTGAAGCTTAATTTAGGAAGATTATTACCTTTTTATATTTATGAAAGTGTTATATTGTTGCTCTTATGTTCAACTCCCTAGGTACGGATCTGAACATTCCAGATCAACCTGTGGTTTTTAGAGAGAAGTGTTTACCATAAATCAAGAATGGCTGCCTCTGGGGGAACATTTATTGGAGCCCCCCCATCAAGCAATAATGATGGTAATTTTTTACTTTAATCTCTTAATTCTTAGAATCCCTTTATTTTTTTTTACTCCCCATATTAGATGAAATTGTAAAAATCTTGAGACAAATAATACACTCAGTGAGGACCAATAAATTGAAGAACAGCTCCAACAGTTTGTGCAGGTTGCTACAGATTAGTCTGATCAGTTAAGTGGATCACATTCAGAAATTCAGCCTCACAATTCTGTCTCCTCCATATATTCAGGCATGAAAGGCAGTTTAATTTCATGTGTACAACTGAGTCTCTAAAGCATTGTCTCCTGCATGTGCTAGCCTGACAGGTCTTTTAATATTTGGATACCTTTCTCCAAATACTTGTCTTATTAGACATTAAAGAAGAAGTACTATTTAGTGCCAGGGATAGTCTTCCTAGGAAGTTTTATTTAACATTTCCCCTCTTATTTTGCTTTTCCTTTCAAATTAAAATTGATTCCTGGATTTGTCACAGATATGTCTCTGCAATTTTTGGGGCAATATTTTTCCCCAGAAAGGTTTGCAATTGCCTTCTTCCTGGGATTGAGAGGGAATGACTGAACTAATATCACCCACTTGTCTTCTGTGGCAGGATTACAAGTCAGATTCCCATGTTTCTAGTCTCGTATCTTAACCACTAGATCAAACTGGCTTTCTCTTAACTAAAACATAAACAGCACTAATCTACTTTTCTGCATTGGCTTATTAGACAAATTTTTGATCAATCCATTTTTCGTACATTTTTAAAAAGGATTTTAGTAGTTTATCTAAAGTTAACTTCACAATCCACTTCCTAATAATCTGATTTGGTGTTATATATACATTTGAAATTTATATGATGAATCTCATGAGAGAGAAACACTGTTAGAACACCATGCTCCTTGCAGTTTAGTATAGCTGCTGTTGTTTTTCCTGTATTGAAATCCGAGAGCTACTAAGAATAACTTCATACGTCCATCTAGTTAGCTCTGGTATTTCCACGTCAGTATTTTCAGCATTCAACTTCTTGTCCCATATAATGATTTGCAAAAACATACACTTATTTTTGGAAGAGCCTGGTGCCAACATAGAACCATTTACTACATTTTAATAGCAGTAACTAGTTAACTGTTTCCTTGGAATAGTAGCCTGTTCCTTTATATATCTGGAAACAAATGAGGATTTCAATTCAGTGGATGGGAGTATAATTAAGATCAAAGTAAGTTTTGACATTTTCTTAAGTTTTAATTTGTGTTTTATGAGCAACTAAAATGCTACATGATTACAAAGTCTTATTTAATCAAAAAGGCTTAATCTGATTGCTTATCTAGATTTTATTATTAGTCATAACACTATACATTAAGAAAGCTAATGATCATTATTATAATTACTATAAGCGGTAATTATCTGTTCTGGGCAATTTTCTGGATACTTGGTATACACAAAAGCCAGGGTAAGTGAAATATCAGCTGATCTATAAAATTTCATTTTTAATTCCGGTATTGTTTTTTCTTTTCTAGCATCCAGCAGTCTCAGCTATGGTTCTTCATTTCAACCCATCAAAACCCAAGTGGCCATTCCTACAGCTCATGTCATGCCCTCCACATTGGACAGATCAGCTTGTCTAGCAAGTGAATTAAGCTCTCCTCAGACCACTTTGGCTTCCTCCATGCCAAATTTACTGGGTAACACTGGAGGACTGATGTCCAGCTATGACTTTGATACTTTGAGGCAATCCCAGGTGATCAACCGGAATTCTCTTTGTCTGAATCAGACTTCGGTAGAAAATGGTTACAATGAATCCTTGTTTCATACTTCTAGTCAGTCAGGTGTGGAATGTGTTCAGAAACCTATCAGCCTAGATGCTGAAGTCACCCATTCTGCTTTTCTAGATAGGCATTCTCTTGGTCCTTGGTCCCAACTCCAGATGTACACTCCAGGCAATTCAAATAGCACTTCTGCTGGTCTAGAAAAGGAATACAATAAAATACTGCAGAATACTAAACCACCAACAGATTACAATAGAGTCTGTGGAAAGCAAGTATCCTTGGGACTTAATGCTGCTAGTATGTTTTCCACCCCTTTGGCTGCTCAATCTCAGACATCAAAGCTGGAAGCTTGTACACTACATCCACATGAAAATTGTGCACACAGTGCTTGGAAACAACATATGGACTGTGTTCAGCTGCAACTAGAACAGATGCATGTAAGTTATTTTAATCTCTGTCTATAGGGAATGTCTGCATATGTAGTGTTTCTGCCTATAGCTTTTCTGCCAAGGCTCATGAGGAGTATGTTGACCAGAGCTAATGTTGCATATAATTTTTAAAGTGAACAAATGCTGAATGAGAATCCTTAGAAACTTCTTAATTTAAAAGGCTGATGTATTCTAGTATTTACCTCTGAAGAAATAATCTCCTAAATGCTTTTATTGTAGAATAAAACCTTTAGGAAAGAAAACAAGGACTTGATGGCTGTAGGTTTAGCTTTATAGGCTTTTGAAAAGTGATGGCACTATACATTTTCAAGGAGAGGTTGCAGGTAAAAGATATAGTATGACACATGCGCAATATTTCATTAAACTCAAATCAATACAAGAAAAATACAAATATATATTACCAAATTAAAAAATGCAATCTCAAAATTGATAAGTATAATAATTTAAAGAAAAACAGGGCATGGAGTAGAAATTAAATTTGTTATTAATAGTTCCAAAAACTATTATGATAATGCTTGAAAGTCTCTTGATTGAAAAAAGTCAGATGTTGACAAAATAATATCAACAGTCCATCATTTCAAATTAGGTGTAGATTTCTTTTACCAGTATTGTATAATAATTATTTTATGCCAAGTTCATATATAGACAGATTCAGCCAAGATAAATATTCATCTGCAAAATCCAGTGATCAATCCAGAGTCATATTAACAATATTATTTATGTCAGTCAAAATGCAACATTAATAAGCCAGAACCAAATTTTTGAGAATTAGATGTAGTTCAGATGAGTTCAGGATTGCTTTGTTGAGTTAAATTTTGCTACTGTTGACTTCTGTTTTCTGAATAGAGTGACTTAACTTGTTTCAAGGAGCTCTGCCATAAAATATGCATTATTTTCTAGATGCTTTATAGTCGCACACAATAATATGAAATCATGTCACAGACTATATATACCTGATGGTGTTTGGATATATACTGAAATAAGTTTACATGTTTTAACATATGGAGAAGAGAACAAAAAAAATCTCAACACAATCCTCTTCCCCCCCCAAATCTAACACTGACACTCATGCCTTGTTTCTGAATATCATAATTCCAGCTGCAAAATAAAGCAACTTGTTACTATCCTTTGGTGAACAGTACTTCACTGCACACACTTGATCCAGCTCAGTGGATTGGCATTACAAATACAAATGAAAATTTGCTCTTGGAGAAAGAAATTCTCATTGATAGGTAAGAAATCAAACATTAGTTTATCTTCTAGATTTTTTCACTAGGAAATAACAATGCTTAGATTGTATTTCATATTGATAGAAAAGCAAACAATCCTTGGCATAATAAACTTCACTGAAACTCTACAACTTACTTATGAGTGGCTAAGCTTATGTTTTATATTTCCATGGAAGAAATTACTGTATATTGTTCAAGACTATTTTTGCCCAAACACCAAACAGTTTGGGTGTTTGCTGTGTCAAAAACATAGGAATAGTGGGGAAGAACAACACTTTTTAAACAGAGGTTTTCTTCCTTCTCTCTATTAATTAAATAGGAAGTGCATGGCTTCTTCTGGTTACGCTAATATGTAGCTTGTCTTTTAACTAGAATAACAAATCTTTTGGTTCTAGGATGAGTTGTGATTTTTCTTGAGTGCATTTAATTGGCTTTTATTGACTTACGAGGGGAATTGTGGAAGTGGATAGCTTTCTCATTTAGCTTTTCCCCCCCATACCATCACTCTGTGAGTCCATGTATTGATTTCCTGCTCAGTTACAAATATGAAAAAATAAATGCTATTTAACCATTTTACTGAAAGCCCTCTCATGTTCCCTTTTATACTTTTAATTTTGTCAGTGTTAATATACTGCACGGGTTTATTCTCATAGGCAGAGACAGCACATTTCCCAGCTGGAGCAGAAACTACAAGAAAGTGAAATGCAAGTCCACAGTGCCCTCTATGGCCATCCTGCTCCTTATGGGGATATGCATCTGTTCAGAATGCAGGTAAGCCTTATAACTGGTGGCACTTGAAATATGCTATTGGGGAAAGAATTTTAAATTCAGTGAAGGGTTGGAGGAGACATGAATGGAGAAGAAACATGCCGTGTAGCTGCTCCTTCAGAAACCTTTAGTTTCTGCAATTGTTTTTTTTTTTCTTTAAAATTCCTTTTATTGGAGTCAAGGCAACTTACTGGAGCTGAGCTTTGGCCAGATGCCCTTCCTGATGCCTATGCTGAGTTTGCAGCAAATATTTTCTTTTTGTGCCCTGATAGAGAAACACCTGCCGCTGCCTAGGACTGCATTCTTAGCCCCCTGAATATGAGGCGAGCATCTTTACTTCTAGGCACCCAGGTGTTTTCTGTACAGCTGTTTTCCCTAAGCATTGGAGCTGCTTGATTCTCTGGTGAGCACACTGAAGAGAATCGGATATTCTGCTCGTCCTTCAAATATTGATGTGTTTCTCTTCTTGTCCCCAGTATTTATTGAGCTCACATTCAATCTGAGCAATTCTTCAAGGAATACGACGATGAGTATGGATTTTTAGGAGATGTTCTGGCTATTACTATTTTATTTAATATATTTTGCAGGAGTTACAGCGCGAGAATATATTTTTACGGGCCCAGTTTACGGAAAAAACAGAGTCACTCAATAAGGAAAAGATTGAATTGGAAAGGAAACTGGCTGCGTCAGAAGCTGGTATTAAACGGATCCAGGAGACTCACAAAGAGACCACACAGAAGCATACAGTGGAATTGAAGAAACAAGAAGAAAGGGTAGGCTTTTGGGGATGAAGCCCCAACAGATGTTCCAATGTCTGCTTATTTACACGGGAATGCAATTTTTTGTTGTAATATTTGATTCTTCTAATATTCACACTTCACACTTTGATACATTTCATACCCTATTGTGTAATAGAGAAGTGTTATGGGAAATGATGTTTTTATGAATTAATAAAAGAAAGGAGCAAAAGGTAAAGTTTTAACATTTTCCCAAAATGATTGCACTAACGTTAGGCTGGAGTATTATTAGAATGCTTCAGGTTTTCAGCCGAAAGCTAAATCCCTGCTCTTTATGTAATGTAAAATGTAGACTGTGTTCCATAACCATGTTTCTGGAAAGTATGTTTTTTTTAAAACATAGGTTATGCCCCAGAATCACTTCCTTTTATTGCACATAATGGTCCATTTTGAGTCATGAGCAATGCTTTTTTGCATCTGAAACCAAAAATGGAAAGTGCTGCTACTTACTCCTGGTATTCTATCCTGCAGATCAAGTCCAGAGACAAGCACATTGAACATCTGAAAAAGAAATGCAAAAAAGAATTGGACCAGAACCATGAGAAACAGCAGAGAATTGAGGCTCTGGAGCGCTATGTTGCTGACCTCCCAGTATTGGAGGATCATCAAAAACAAAGTCAACAGGTAGGACACCTTCTGGATGCAGCTGGTTTTGAAGAATAGTTGGACAGTGTAGGCCTGCAAACTTGAACAGAGTAAATGTGTTAGCTTTGTGAATAGTCCAATTGCCAGAAGGAATTCCTTTTAAGTCTGATGTATGTGTTTGTTCTCTTCTCCACCCCACCCTACCCTCAATGTTTCAGTTAAAGCAGTCTCAGAAGATAGTTAGCACTTTGCAAGAAACTGTGACTACTCTTGAAAGGGAACTAAGAGATGTTCGCAGTGACTGTCGAGAGAAGGAGCTGCAGCTAGAAGTGCAGAAACACAAAGAAATGGAACTGCTTTCCACCGTGCGCAGGTAACACCAGGGAAGTGGAAAAAACAAGAGCATTCGCTTCTAGGATAATCTAGAAGTACATTGTGCTGTCTGGCAATAAAACCTTCCTGCAAATATCAGGCACAGCAGGCCCATATAGGAGAGACTAAATATCAGAGAAAGGGATGGGAATAAAAAGAGACAAGTTCCTGACAGAATCTCCTTTGAAGAAGAATGACTGAAGTATGTTTAGCCTTAAGGAAAAAACACCTGAGAGGAGAGAGAGGAGCATTTTTAAAACTCCTTCACTGAGAAGATCAAGACCTTTCTCTCTCATTCCAAAGTGTAGGATATGGAATAATGGTTTTTAAGTTACAGGAAAGCAGATTCATTGGAATTTGAGAAAAAAAGGATGTTAATATTAGTTGCTGTTAGACAATGGAACTGATTATCCAGAGAGATGGTTGTCTCCATTTCATTGGATCTGTGCAAAGAGAGCCTAGACAACTCATCTGTTTAGGATGCCTTAATGTATATTCTTGCACTAAGAGGGCCAAATGGCTCCTTTTGATCCTGATTCTAGTGATGGGAACTATAGTGAGAGCAGAAAAGAGCTTTGAAAGCCAACTGTGGCAAGCAGTATATGCTTTAAGAATCTATAGTGAATTGTCCTTGGACAGAGGCATTCACAGAACCCAACAGACTTACTAAAATGATGAAGGGAATGGCAGGGCACAAATCCCACCCTCTTTATAAGGTGTGTGTACTCATGGCCTATGTACAAATTGGACAGGATTTGCACTCTTTTGGCAAGGCACTTTATTTCATCATTTGTCCTACTTTGTTATGGCTTCCTCTCTCCAGAGAGAGGAAGGCGGAAAATGACCACAGAATCAAAAGTGTGTTGGTTTGGGACTCAGAAAAAATCCCGGGAGTAGCAATCACGGAAGATATTACAGGTAGTCTTCAACTTACAACATTTTGTTTAGTGATTGTTCAAAGTTACAACAGGACTGAAAAAAGGTACTTATGACCATTTTTCATACTTATGACCATTGCAGCACCTCTATGGTCACATGATCAAAATTCAGACGCTTGGCAACTGACTCATATTTGTGATGGTTGCCGTGTTCTGGGGTCATATAATCAACCACCTGACAGGCAAAGTCAATGGGGAAGTCAGATTCACTTAACTATGTTACTAATTTATCAAGTATAGTGATTCATTTAACAACTGGCAAGAAGAGTTGTAAAATGGGGCAAAATTCACTTTACAAATGTTTCATCTAACAACAGACATTTTGGACTCCATTATGGTCATAAGTTGAGGAATATATTATACATGAGCCCTTTCTCTGCTTGGGAAGGGATAATTCTTTTGGGAGGGGGTTGTGTTTATATCTCCTTCCAATATGTGCTTTTCTCTCAACTGGGTGCCCCCTATTTATTACCCCTTTTAAGACTTCTTTCTGAGCATCTTCACAAAAATCAGCCTTACAGGGCATTTGGCTTGGGGTAGGTGGGGGCAACCACATTGGATCAGGCTTTGATGGCATCTTTATTTGCTTGCTTCCACTATGTTTTTCCTTGAATACCATGGGAATTTGGTAACACTGGTAAGAGAACCTGCCTTGTTGTTTAGGCTTGATTGTGAGAATAGAAGGGCATAGTGTGTAGACAACTTTAGCTTTTCAATTTCTCACATACATGAAACTTCAACACAGACAGAATCGAGATTGGAGAATCTCTTTAATAGTTGGGGGTGTTGTATCAGCGAATGTCTTTGGAATGGAGCAATGTTTTTAATTTGCTTTAGAAGCAGAATGATGAAACTCACTTTCAAAGGGTGACCTTATATAAATTTCATTTCATTTAATGAAAATTTCCTGTTTCTTAGTTTACAAGATAAAATGCAGCAGATGAAGCCTTCGGTACCAGAAGATTATGCCCAAGAGATAGAGAGAGAGAGAGGAGAAAAAGAGGCTCTGCACAAAGAACGTGATCTTCTCAGGAAGGTAACTCCAAAGATGATGTTGGAGCTTTTAACTACGCGTCTACTTTGTATTGAATAGAAGATCAGCATTCTCTTCATGATCATTTATAAATATCAATATTCTTGTATTAGGAGCTCATTGATCAGACTGGGATGTATCTGGTCAAGATTATAAACCCAATCAAAGTTGGGTTTATATCATAAAGGATCAAAATTTACAGCCACATTCACTTAAAATAAACATACCTGGGCTAATTCTATAATCTACAGTTATAAACATGGGAATCTTCCCACATTGCCTTTAAAGAAAGAGTGTCTTGTGTGGGATGTTTGCCTAGTTTATTTTAACCCTTTTAAAAACTAACACGCTTTTCTGTTTCTTGGTGGTGATGTCTTCTCTTTATCTCTTCATCTTCACTCAGTTTTGTGTTCTCCCTTCCCTTCCTCAGTGCACCAGTGCCTTTCCTTGCTATCTATGCAACTTTTTTTGCTATTTGCAGACAAAGGACTAATTATATAAGACAAAGGACTAATTATATAAACTTGATTTTACAGCAATTAATTTTAAAGTTAGTTCAGTTACCATTAAACTCCCATTTTAGTGCAGCTTCTGGTGGATGCTTATATAGATACATATACATACATTCACATGTGTTACACATTTATTGAAGAAGTTAATGTTTTCAGGAAAATAACGTGAGAAAGTTAGACATTGTACAGATTTGATGTGGGTTGTTAATTTTGTTCTGTCTCTTTGGATAAATATGGTTTATAACCGTTTATATCAGATGTTTGGAAGTTTAGCTTTTCCTGCAAGTATGATTTTAAACTAAGGCTGCATTGTATGGGATAAGTGAGATTTACAATAAAAGAACCCATAAATTATGCTAATTAGCAATTTGAGTTTGGGATTAACTTCAGGAGTAAAACTTTTCAAGTCCTTTAGGTTAGATCGTGCACAAGGATACAAATGCTTGTGAGCACATTCATTCAGCAGCAGCAGCACATATGGTGGAAGATGTATGGGAACATTTGATCATTTTGATTTTTTAAATTTAGATTGTGGAAAATCAGAAGAAGAAATTGGATCAGTTATCTTCAAAAATAAAGGTGAACTTCTTGTTGAAACATTAAAAGCAAACTTCTTGTTGAAGTAACACATCACTAGTAACGGTCTCAATTTGTCTTCCAGGATCTGGAGGAACAGATTGCCCAGGATGATGGTACAGCCCAAGCTCTGAGAGCAGAAGCGTTGAAGCAGGAAAATGCATTGCAGCAGCTGCGCAGAGCTGTGAAAGAGGTATAGCTTCTTTAAAAAAAAATTGGCAGTTTTAACAATCGCAATTATTAGACTGTCTGATTCTTCTTACTAGTTTATTAGTGCAGTTTCTGTTTTTGCATAGTGTATCCTTATCCATCTGATTTTTTCCCAGTTTAAATCTGTAGCCTGATTTGAACCTTCCCTTTTAATTAGTTTAGAAGTGGATAATCTTTTTTTAATTAATGCCTGTACTTTTGAGTAGAATATTAGGGACTATATTTTAAAAAGAAGATAAAACAAGAAGATAAAAACTCCATTTTATTTAAGTTTAATTAAAACAGAATTAAGATAACAAGAATGTTATTTTTCTCTATGTGTTAAATAAGTCTCCTTTCTGTCACTTCAAAGTAAAAACAAACACAGTTTAGAGGGATTACATGAGACTTGGAGAGAGCATGTAGTCCCATGATTCAAAGCCTTTTGCCCAGCACATAAGCTATTAATGTTCTGCAATTATTGGAAGTGAGATTATGGTTCTGCTAGGGCTGATTCCTACAGTTTTGTTATCATGCTGAGATGTGATTTACATCTAGTGCCATCTAGCTGCTAGATTTTCTTCTTTGGTAATACAAAAACATATTGTAGTAAAAGAAGGCTGGGTGGAGATTTTTTGGGCTTCTGGAGATATGGTTGTCCAACTGAATCCAGCAGAAGTTGGATAATGGATGAAGCAGGACAATCTACATTTTGTCGTCTCCCCCCCCCCCCCCNCCCCCCCCCCCCTCTATAAATAGTTTGGGGGAGGGAAGGGGGTTGGACTGCAAACATCTATCTGGTGCCATTCTGAATAAATGAAACACAAATAAATCACAAATATCCATAGAATATGCAAAGCAGTTGTAACTCCTTCATTCTCCAATACTTTGTAAGCTAGGACAATCTAAATTCTATACCAGTTCCTACTTCCCTGAAATGTATCTAAGGAGCATTAGATACTAAAAGTATGCTAGATTATCTTTCCTGGAAAGATACAAGGATTTTATAGAAATTTTAAATATTTTGACCGCATTGCCCTTCTCTTAATCAAGATAGATTGCATCTGCTTCTCGGGTGGGGAAAAGAGGACAAATTAAAACTGTCTCCAAATTGGAAGTACTGTTCTGTGAAGCAAGGCATAAATGTATTGGAATGTCTCCTATCAAAATAATTTCCACATTTCTTTGAAAGACCATTTTCCCTAGTAGCACAAATGCAATAATCTTTGTTTTTCCTTCCTTGTGAATACATTCCTGCAAATGTATCTTTTCATTCTCCCAGCAGTGTGATGATTAAGTCTATACTATGCCAAGTGATCTCAGAACTAAAGGCAAAAGATCCAGATGTACTTTCTGATGTTCCCAAACATGCTTGTGAAATCCAGAGCTGTGGAATCATTTTTGAAAGCCCTGATTTTTTACATCTTATTTTTAGCTGGCTTCTCAGAACCAAGAACTGTTGGAAAAAAACCTGACCTTCCAGGAGCATCTCCGGCAGATGGAGCTGGGCCAGTTGCTGTCAGATGAAACAGCCAGCCTGACCCAAGAGCTGCATAGTGAACTAGCCAGCTGTCTACAGGACTTGCACTCTGTCTACAGTGTGGTTACTCAGCGGGCTCAAGGAAAAGATCCCAATTTGTCGTTGCTGTTAGGCATTCACAGTAAGTCATAGGAGCCTGTTGTCCATAGTGACAGATTATGGTCCCTTTGTTTATAGTACTTTAAAACTGTAATCCCCTCATAGCTTTCTTAGCATGGTGTCCACAGCAAACCATGACACCACTTACCCATTGACCCCCTTGTGCAGATCTCCCCATTACTTACTTGGGTCCTGATAATCTGGCTCAAATCTCTTAAGTCATGGCACTTGCATGGTTATGACATCATGTACATTTTGTCACTTGCTGTTCTTGCCCTCCATGTAGGCACCCTTATATTCTACTTTGCCAACTGATGTTCTTTAATAGTACCTTTTAACTCTTCCCTCCATTTTATTTAAGCATGATTGCTTCTTGTGGAGCTCCCTAGATTTTTCTTGTGTAGTTTCAAGATTGTGATGTAATGGTTACATTTGTGATACTCTGCACTATCCATTTAACTCCAAACTACTTGGAGGCAATCTCCGTGTTCATTAATAAGAGTTTTAAAAACTGCATTTTTTTTTTAAAAAAAAGGGAAAAACCCAACTTCATAGTTGTTATAGGGATTAAATGCCAAATCCCCAATGTTGATTTTTCACTGGAAAATGACTAATTAATCTGAGACCCTTCTTCTGATTTCACAGCTGTACATTATTCTGTTCAACAAGAAAAAGACTTGTTGAAACCAGATACGCTAGCAAAGAAGCTGGAGGATGTAAAACAGCTACACAAAGAGATTGAAGATTTGCGGACTGCTATTTCGGACAGATACGCTCAAGATGTGGGTGATAACTGCATTACACAGTGAAGGCCAAATTAGTGGAAGATGTGAACTAATTTTGTACTGTGCAGGGTGAGTTTTCAGGAGGCCTTTATTACCTGTTCAGGTGAAGATGCTTCCCACAACTGGAAATCAGATTTTCTCTTGATAGGAAAGCTGTCTAAGGAAAACAAGCCTATAAGGGTGTGGCAAAAACATTTTTTTTGTATCCTGCAATTCTGGAACTGGTTCATGTTAGCAGCTGCAGTCAGGAAACTGTCTTCCAGCATTCATTTCTGTAATTTATGGCAGAAATGTTTTTTCAGACACTACAATCATGGAGACTTTCTTTGTAATGTAATTGCTGTGAGGTTGCAAAATCTTTGATGAGTTAGGATTGAATATAAAATGGCAGTCCATATGTAGAAAAACTGAATTGGCTGTAGTAAAGAAAGTCTGAACAGTGAAGAAAGATCTGTTTTTTTAAACAGGTTTTTGAAATTTCTAAGATAATCTTGTACTCTCTGTTTTTTTCCGATTCCTTCCTGAAACTAGAAATATGATGAAATTGTAGAAGGCATTATTGCATTTCTCCTTAAAATGTCTTAGGTCTCCAAAGCCTGTGCTGGTTCCCCAGGTTTTAGGATATGACCACTGCTAATGGCATGGGCACTTTCAATGTCGATGTGCCATCTTGGGTTCATACATTTTCAATGCAGTTGCACTTTTTAAACTGTATTTTCATATCACTGTTATCTATGCAAGCATTAACTTGACATTCTAGAATGTATGAATTCAAATATTGAAATGCCTTAATTCTCCGAGAAATAAATCTTTGGAAAGAGAGAAACTGAATTTCTGTATTGCTGTAATGTGGACAATTAGATTTTTAAACTGTAATAGACAGAATTACAGGTTGATTTTAAAACTAACCCTTCTGTGAAACAGGAAGGTGATAATTAAATTGGTTAGTCCTTATGACTGAACAGATTAATGCTCATTCCTCCACAAGGTTGTAATATGGAAGGAGTCTTTAATGCTGTGCCAGCACTTTACAAAAAGACCTTGCATTAGGACAAGCATGGCTGGCGGTAGCTACTGCTACTGATGAACTCCTGTCAATTGTAGGTAGCATGATCTATGTTAAGGCATGTAGATGGTCTATGCTTGCTCTTGAAATTGAAAATTGACCTTGAACAGAAAGCTGAGTATGTTCCCACAACATGTCAAATATTTACATGTGGAAATTATTCAAATGAGAGAACTGCAAATCAAGCATTCTCCATTCTTTTGATTACAGTGTTTTTGACTACAATCCCAGCTGTAGATGTATTTAACTAAGTATATGAATACTTGTGTAATTTAGTTAAACAGATTGCTTATGATAAACTACTTCATTTAGTGGTATCTCCTGTAAAGGTTGACTGTAATCAGTGCTATTTATTCTTTGAAACAATATATTTTTGACAATCCCTTGAATGTTTCTTCATATAATTAAGGTGGATATTTATCATTATAGCCTAGGCTAGGGTCCTAGATATTCCAATTTCTTTTTTTGGGATGGGCAATGAAATTCACTATTTATCTTTGGAGGACTGTCTTATTTTGTATAGATTCAACTATTATTTTAAGTATCTTTCTAAGTCCTTATTTCAAATCCTATTCTGGGTTAGAATAGAATTCTATTTTTTAATTGCCCAGAGTCGCTGAGGATCAGGCAATATATACATAAGTAACATGGTTATATAAACAAAAAACTAAAATCAAAGTTGCCAGTTATTTAACTAGTGCTGGCCTTCATACACGAAGTTTTTCCCAAGAGTTTAGAATGTCATAATGTATTATGTGTGGATCTAAGCAATGTGTCCTTATTTTCCTATAATTCATGGATTTTATTTTTGCTGAATAACTATCATATTTTTCTTTTGAGTTACTTTTACTTTTGAGTTACTTTTATTCAATTAGTTACTAGTTGAATAAATGTGTAAACAATGACTGCTATTTTTAGTAGACTATCTGGATACAATAAGTTTATTGTATCACTAATTTTGTATACTTTCTCAACATTCTTTTAAAGCTTTAGAAAATATATTAGTATGATAATGCACACCCTTGTCAGCCCATACACTGTCTGTTTGACATTTGTTGGTTTGCAGACAGCTATTTCCCAAATTCTCCAGATGCAATACAGTAATAGCTAGTATTCTATATTTTGACAACTTTTACTAGCCTTTAGTAAAAGTTTAATAAAAATAGAGGGAATGTTTATAAAGCTATGATCTGAAATTGTGGCAGAGGCTGTTTTATTGTCAGCATTTGGCAAAAAATTTTACTTGAACTTTTTGTACAGGCATAGAGGAAATTTCAGGGGTATAACATTTTGTTGTGCTTGCAGACAAGGAAAATCTGTTTGTATACTGGTTATTTTTATTGCAAAAGAGTAGAACTTTTTAAATATAAAGTATATTTTAATTAATAAATATAAATATACTTTAAGGATTGCACTGAATTTCATTGTTAAGATTGTGGTTTACTATACAATTTCTACATTACATTTTGAAACTAGGAATATTTTAAGCTGTGTTCATTGTTTTAACATTTCTTTCAGAAGAAATTAAATTTATTTTAAAAATAAGAAAAAGAAAGAAAAGTTCTGTGTTTTGTAGAATTGACCAAGTTGCGTTTAATCAAAGCATATGGAACGTTTTGAATTCCAACCCTGATTTTTGGGACCTAATCCGACTCTTAAAATGAGAAATTTAGAAAATGTATTCTTGAAATTATACACATTTCTTATTGATGCAAATTCAGTGTAGCAATAAAATTGCTGCAAATCCACTCAGATTCCAAATTTTAAAAAGTTATTAAAATAACTAAGGGTGAAAGTATAGCCGTTGCCCAGCTATCTAGAAAGCAGAAGTAAAAAAAAACCAAACCCACCTATTTTTATAGCTGCCATTTTCCCCCATCTTTCCTCATAAAACGAGCCGAAAATAGGAAGGTCGGGGACTCGTGAGTCAGATGCAACCAGGAACACAAATAAGCATGAAGAGCTTGTAAAAATAAACGAATAAATAAAGCAAAACGTGTGAAACAGAGACTTGGTTGATCAGTGGAGCAGCATCAAGAAGCGTTGCCAGTCGACGAGCCGGAGGCCTTCCGCGCCCCCTTTCCGGAAGAGCTGCAAGGAGGCCGATCCCGAGGCTGCAGCTCCGGAAGAGAAGGGGGGGGGGGAAGCGGGCCGCCTCTGAACCTTCGGCCGCCCCTCCGACCGCAGCTGGGCCGGCGGCGGCGGCGGCGGCGGCGAGCTGAGCCTGGCGTGCTGCCTGTTCCGCATGCCCGCGGCCACTCAGCCCATTGGTCGGGCTGCGGTCACGTGCTGGCTGGGGTTGGGGAGGCAACGGAGCCCTGCCCACCTTTTCGCTTCCTTCCTTCCTTCCTTCCTTCCCCAGCCAGGCGGGCAGCCCAGCGAGAGGGAGCGGCGCAGCCATGGCCTGCCTCACCATCTACAGCACTTCGGTGACCGGTTCTCGGGAGGTAAGGCCAGCGCAGAGCACCCACACCCAGCAGCGCCCGTCCGTGCACAAGAAGTCGGTGCCGCCCCTTTGCAGTATGCGCTGCCTCCGGGGGTGGGGTCTTCTCTCTCCCCCCCCGCCCGTCCCTGGGGCTGCTGCCTGCGCGCCCCCCACCCCAAACCGTCCTGCTCTCTCCGCACTTTCGCCTCCCGGCTTCTCGCGCCCCGCCCCAGTCAGCTGTTCCAGACGTGCTCGCCTCTGCATCCTCCGGGCAGAACATCTGGAGGGCGGGCTACGCGTCTTTCCTCTTCGCTTCTCGGTGGGCTTCTCTTCCCTTTAGGTTCCCCGCGAGGGTGGATTCCTTCAGGGGAAGGGGAGCAACGCCTTCTCGGTTCCAAATTCCCGCCCACGCCAGTGGAGAAAATCCAATCCTGTCACAAAGGGGAGGGGGGGGTCTTCCTTGACCAAAGGCTCTTTCCCCCTTGTGGAGGAGGAAAGGCGTGGAGCGAGCCTTCCTTCTTTCCTTCCTTCCTTCCTTCCTTCCTTCCTTCCTTCCTTCCTTCCTTCCCTCCCTCCCCATCCCCAGGCGTGGAGCCANTCCCCCTTGTGGAGGAGGAAAGGCGTGGAGCGAGCCTTCCTTCTTTCCTTCCTTCCTTCCTTCCTTCCTTCCTTCCTTCCTTCCTTCCCTCCCTCCCCATCCCCAGGCGTGGAGCCATCCTTACTCCTGTGGGGGGCTGCCATCTCCTTGATCACGAAGGGAGGATTCTGCCTGTATTTAGCTAGGATCGGGATTCATTCACTGGAAGTAGGACTGGCTCTTGGTATTTCACTTGCCTTCTCTGCATATCCCAGTGCAGGAGGATTCACCCCCTTCCCCTTTTCTCTTCCTCTTCTTCCTTTCCCCCACTGACATGTGTGCCCCACAGATCAAATCCCAGCAGAGCGAAGTGACCAGGATCTTGGATGGAAAGAACATCAAGTACAACATGGTGGATATCTCCCAAGACAATGCCCTTCGGGAAGAAATGAGGACCAAATCAGGCAACCCCAAAGCCATTCCTCCCCAGATTTTCAACGGAGACCACTATTGCGGGGTGAGTGGCCCCTGGCACGGTAGTAGGTGTTGTATTTTGCATTAAAATTTGGGAGTTTTCCCTGGGACAGCAGTAGCAACTTTACTGTTTTGCATCTCATTAAGCAACTGCCTTGAAGGCAAGGGGGGGGGGAGAGTAGAGGTGCCCACTATACCTCCACAACAAAATGGACTCGCTAGTTTTCTTGTTTAAGTTCAAACTAAATGTACTGGTAGATGTTTAACTGATCTAAATGAATGGGCCAAGGATTTCTACCTCCCCAGCCTTTAGCAAGAGCATTAAAAAATTGGAGGTGGGTGAAGAACCAATCATGATCGTCGTAAATGTGTCTCCTGGCATGGGAGTATCCATGGATTTGGCTACAATACAGATGAGGCATGCTAGTGCCGTTGACTTTTTCCAGGGTGTGTTTCATTTTTTTTAACTTCCCAGTCTCAACTGCAATCTTGAATTTCCTGGTAAATATTATGCCCATCCCTGCTTGATCAGTTTTTTCCCCTTTCTAAAAATCAGCCAAGGTTGGCTAAGTGCTGCCATCTGGTGTCTCTCACAATTGTTTTACATTAATTGCTCATCTCTGGGCTTCATTGTTTCTTTTGCTTTCAACCCGGACTTTGTTTGGTTCTGTTGGCCCCTTTTAAATGAGAATGAATGTTGCCCTTCTCTCTGTACTCTCCATGCATGTTGGCTTTGCATTAACCAAAATTCCCAGTCAGCAAGACTCTTGGCTAGGCCAGCTGGAAATTCTGGCTTTTAATAATTAACCTGTAGTTTTACATAAGAGGCTAGTCTACAAACATAGGGTGGAATATTGACTCTGGTAGCCTCATTTTGTGACCAGGCCAAGATTTCAATATTAATGTTAAATGAATGAATGGCCTGCATGACAACGGCTGTGCTCTGAGAGTAACTCAGAGTAACAACTTATGTATAATATGACTGTGGTAGTATTCTTGTGTTGTTTTGTATTATTTAGAATGGTGAAAGGAAGCTTCTATCTTTCCAAATATTTGCTCAATGCATCCCTCAATATTGGCCATGCTGGCTGGGGCTATTAGGAGTTGTAGTTCATCAACATCTGGAGGGGGTTTTGCATTTGGAGATTTAGGCTCCTCCAGCAAATGTTTAAATGAATTTTTGTCAACAGTCCTTTTTCAAATATGAAGTGTAGGGCAACACTTGCTATTTCCAAACATTTTTAATAGCACATGTTACAGTGAACATCCCTTGAGTAAGTTAAAGGAAAGCTGTAATCTTGCTGGGCTTGGCATGAAACTAGACAGGGAGTCTTGCTAGGACAGGGAGGGAAAATCCCATCTTTCTGTACATTTCCATACTCTTTAGGTGCTTATTACAAAATGTCTCAGACTATAAAATGAATCATTAATGTAAGGGTGAGGAAGACATTTGGCTTGCTAACAGCAGGAAAAAATATTAATAGACTTTTGTGATGCATTTCTTTGAGAGGAGAATGAATATTGATTCCAGCTTAAATTATGTTCCTGAGCCATTTCCTGACAAAGTCAGAGGGTCATTTGCAGAGGGAGCAGCCCCGTAGGCATAAGGGTACTCTCATTTTCCCTCTACCTGAAAGTATCTGTAAAAATCTCGAATTCTGTGCCTTAATAGTGATATTAACAAGTGACATACTGCAGGTTAAAAGGCATTTACTGTGAAATGTCATCATGCCAGAGTGATTGTTAGCCTTGTTCTGTGAAAAAAAGATTTTCCAGCATGTATGGATTGTATTAATGCTGAAAGTTGCATGCCTGTCCCTTATAATTCCTTGTGTGCACAATCACACTTGGCCAATAAAGCTGTTATCTTCTCTCCTCTCCTCTCCTCTCCTCTCCTCTTCTATTCTATTTATTCTATTCTAACCAAATCCTGGGTAGTGGGGAGTGACTCAGTTTGTATCAGATAGAACAGCTATGAAAGGAAGACGTCAGAGGTTATATGGGTATCTGTGGCTTTCATAGTAATTGTCACTGGATACACACCCAAGCTGGTGTCTGGGCAAAAGCACCAATGAGCCATTTAGTTGAAGATTTTAGGTGTATTTCCCAGGGATTCTGCAGATGTTTCCACCAAATTATTGTTTTTCATGTGACGGAAGGAGACAAAATACATGGAAGCAATAGTGTCAACTGTATTTAAGCAGTATAAGTATAATTGTATTACTTCACACCTTACTTTTGACTTGTGATTAACCTCTCAGTTGTTGAGTGAGGAGAAATATCTAGAGAGGATTACAAAGGAGAGGGCTATATAATCAGTTTTGAGGCACAAGAACAGCTTTGAACATTCTGTAATGAAATCTGTTCTGTTTGGCTCCAGAAGCTGTTTTGGTTTGATGCTAGGAAATTCTTAGCCTTTCAACAGCATAATGTCCCTATTTTTTAGTTTATTTTTCTCCCACCTGGCAGGACTACGAACTGTTTGTGGAAGCAGTGGAACAGAACACCCTGCAACAATTCCTGAAGTTAGCCTGAGCCTGCTTCTTCCCTGCCCCACGTGAAAACCTTCCTCCCCACATGAAAACCATCCAGGACTTGGAAATTCTGCATTCCAGATGGATCACCTCCCAAGTGATTGTCAGCTCTGCGTGACCAACCTCTTCTCCAACTGCCTCTGAATTGCATTCCCTCTTCCACTGTGGTCTCCAAAGACCGGTGATGCATTCCCCTCGAATGCAGCTGGGCCCCTCTCCTCCTGCCTATGGGGGGTAGACTGATGCTAATCTTCTAATTAAGGACCTTGGAAAGCAGAGCTTTCCCCTCCTTTCCCCTCCTCCCCCTTTTCTTTTCCAAGCTTAGACTGCCCTTAGTATTGAAAGGGAAGAGCTGGTTGCTTCTTCCCTTCTTATCACCATCAGTCCTTCAATGTGCAAATGTCAGTTCCTGTGGTTCCTTTTTCATTTTAACCCAGGAAAGAGAGCAGCAGACATCTGCTCTTACTGGGATTTTTCTTGTTTAGCAATGCAAAAAGTGCTGCACAGGGTTTTGTACTCCCATTGCCTTCTCTGCCAACGGTTAGTGGGGGGAGTGTGTGTATGTGTCTGTCTTAAAACATGGTGATGTAGCTCAGCCTTTCTTAAAGTGGTTCACCAGGGGGTGGCATTTCTCCTAGTCCATTAGTGCTTTTTTCCTTGTTGCCCCCATTTGGCAATGGGAAAAAAAGTCCCTGTTCCCCAAGAGGGGGAGGCAATTTCTACTCTATTTTAGCCTCAGCTGTTTCCTGCTTCCTCTTTTTTTGGAACTGGCTTTTTGCAAACTTGGACCAAGTGCATTCTTTTTCTTTTTTTATTTCTGAAAGTAAAAGTTATAAACAGCCACATTTTTGTTAAGATGCCATAAAATATTGTTAAAACCTCCACCTCTGTGTTTTTTTAAAATAAAAATTAAAAATGGTTTGGTTGGATGCAGAAGTTGGATGCTACTCCATTCATTTGAAAAACTATTTTCTCTCAGCAACTCGGTTACTTTCATTGTATACTTGGGCAATATTATCTTTTTTTAAAAAAATCATAAGTGTGCCGGAAGAATGGCATAAGTCCAAAGAAGTGTTTGCCACAACTGCCTCCTACAGTGATATGCATCTAAAATAAGATTTAGTGTTTGGGCTTTTTGCAACCATTTATAATGTGAGGCTAAGTCATTGCACTATTTTGGGGTGTGAAAATTGTCCCCTATGTCTACAGTTCATTTTTTTCCTGAGGAAAGAGACTTTCCACAACATTTCTCTGGCACCTAAGTACGAGGCAATGTGCAAGGTTGCCTTTTGTTGAAAATAATGCAAAAAGGACAAGAAATAAATACTTGAGAGCATTTCTCAAGAAGACTACCTTCCTACCTTCTATATCCTACCTTCTTGCTTTAAGGGCCAATTAGCATCCTTCTCTTTGCCTCCCAGAGAGGAGGAGGTAGTAAGTAAGTATAAAATGTCAGCTGCTCTTGCACTTCACAGTTGTACAAGAAGTTGCCAAAAAGAGTTCCCTTGTTCATGGTACATAATATTCATTCCCACCCCCATCTATACTAAGTGTAGGTGGGAAAGTCAGTTGGGCTAGGGCTAAATTGGCTTACAATTTCCCTCTTGTATGCAGACAATGCTGCTTTGGTTACACACAGATAAACATTTGGAGAATGAGTCTATTGTTCATGGAGAGGAAAGGGGAGGAAAGAAACACATCTGATTACAATATGCAAAACCCAAACCCTGAATCATATTGGGCTTGGCTTGTGATGTAAACTGAATCAGTTAAGATACTATAGTTAAGTGTACCACAGTTAAGCAAATTTTGGCTGAGCATACTGTATTAATGAGGGCATTTGTCCAATGGGAATAATTTGGTGTGTTTATGGCCCAAATAACATCACACAGAATACCTTCTAAAAATGCTAGTTGAAAACTCAGCATCACTATTTTTAAACATCGGGGAGATTGGCACGGGGTCTTGAAAACCAGAAGCCAACTTGTTGCTTTTTTGCAGCTGGGAACAATGGCAAAATACCTACTCTGGTATCCTTAGATTTTATAGATTCAATTGAGTATTATGCTTACCACATCTGTTCTGTAAAAATCCAGATGATGCCGACACGGCAGCTATCAGCCTCAAATCAATAGCCCTAATAGTTACCACAATTTGTCAAATTTTATGGATCCATGGCGGCAGGCAATTTTAGTGATTAGAACTGTATTCTTGTGACAATGAAGCATTTGTCCACTCCACGGCTCTTTCTGGGAAGATCCCACTTGAGTTGACTGCAAGCATCTTACGTGTGTAGCATGTGCTTAGTTAAAGTAAGTTGTGCTAGAACATTTGTGGTTTAGTAGCACCAAGAACTGATTTTAAAAATTCAGAAAACGCCTTTAGCCTATCTTTCGTAATCAATACATTTCTGCAACCTTGTGGCAGGCTTAGGAGAAATGGTAAATGTTTTAAGATATTCCTCCTGGTCAGAAGAGCCTTGCACACAGAGTTCATGAGCTTATATAATACCATACTACTATAGATGCCGTTGCTGACAAAATGTGCTTTTAATTATTAAAGCCTTCTATTTGCTCATCTAGCTTTCTGCATGAAAAGAACTGCTACAAAGGGGGGGATCGTAATGCATAACTCAATCCCTACCCTGCTTTAATTCTGGGAGGTCCAAACCCTAAGGGAGGAAAGACAGCAGAAGATGGATGCTGAAGAAATCCAGCCTGCCTTCTTTTGAAGCTCTACAAAGATCCTATTCGAAGGTGCCCTTTGCTTAATACTTCACGTCTTCATCCAAATAGACTACACACAGGGAAATTAACTAAAAAATGGGACCCCGTGGGCACAAAACTAGTGACAACAGTAAGAAATAAGCTTACTTTGGGACTTAAATTGACAGACTATCTGGATACTTTGTGTTAACAGCCACAATGAGTAATAAAAGGGTTAGTTAGGTAAGTCATAAACAAGCGCTTTCTACTGAAGGATAAGACAAACAATGAGAAGGAAGTTGGCTGGAACCAGCTGTATTATTGCACTCAGCCACTCCCACTCAACACTTATTCAGATATGCTGATTATTCTCCTAATCTCCCAGCTGGAAGAACCAAAAGACAATGAAGTGGAGGGCAGTGGTGACATCCAGAGAGACACAACTGAGGAAAGCTGTTCGCCCTTGCAGCTACAGCTCTTCCAAAGAAAACAAAATAGCTGAACCGCCCTGGTCCTCCTTTGCTTCAGATACTTGTCTGCTCCATACATTAAATCTATCCACAGGGAGAAAGCTCTCCCCACCAGGGGTCTCCAACCTTGGCAACTTGAAGCCTGGCGGACTTCAACTCCCAGAATTTGCTAGTTTTGGGAGCTCTGCTGGATGGGGAATTCTGGGAGTTGAAACCTGCCAGGCTTGACGTTGCCAAGGTTGGAGAGCCTTGTTCCCGACCTCAACCCAGTCCCCTTTGATGATTTTCAGGATGTCCTTAATAGATTAGAATCAGGGGTGGGATTCAAAATTTTTAACAACTGGCTCCATGGGCGTGGCTTAGGTGACTGGGTGGACATGGCTTGGTGGTCATGTTATTGGCTGGATGTGGCCAACTCAACATCACTCACATTGAGGCACGCATCTCCTCACCTGGCCTCTCATGACTGTGTGGATGCTGCAACAGTCGTAAGTGTGAAAAATGGTCATAACTCACTCTTTTCAGTGCCATTGTAACTTTGAATGGTCACTCCACACAAGCAAAGGACCAGCAAAGGAGGGGAAAAAACTCCAGAGAAGTTCCAGAGATAGGAAGTTTAGTCCTGCCAAGAATGTAATAAGGGTTAATGGAGAGGCAGTTTCTGTAAGCAACACCAGAATGTTTCCTTCCTGCCTTCCTGACAGGATTAGGCCAGTAATTTCTTCTAACAATCGGTTCTCCGAACTGCTCAGAATGTTAACAACCGGTTCTAGCGAATAGGTACGAACTGGTAGAAACCCACCCCTGGTTAGAACAGGATCCAGAAATGTCCGCCTTTCTTGCTTATGATTCACAACGTTGGAGCACAAAGAAAATGAAGGCATATCTTGCCCCAGGGGTGAGGGGAGGAGGCCGTGATGCCCCAAATGGGTATTGTGTTTTACAAAAGCTTTACCATGCTCAAGAAGTTGCCAACTGGCATTGATTGCCCAACTGTTTTTCTTGCGGAAATAGACTGACATTCCTAAAGGAATGGTAATAAAAGCCAGTTTATTTCAGTTCCTTTCAGGATGGGTAGAATGAGGCAAATAAGGCTAAAGTCTTTACCTCTGTCAGGATCAGAAATTAAAGTGTTGCATAAAGCTCTCTGGCTGGCTGGGGAATTCTGGGAGTCTAAGTCTCTCAGAATATTCATGAACTGGCAAAGGCATGGGAAACAAGGTCAGCCAATGAATAGGCATAGCAACTAAGTCAGCCAATGTGGACTTTTTGGAAACTGAAACTGGAAGGAGCTTGGGCGTGGTTCTGTATTAAGCTCTGAAGCTGCAAACTAGTTTGCAACACTGAATCAAAACTGAAACTCTTCTCTCTTCTGCTTGTTTTTTGCCTGTAACTGCTGCCACATTGGAAAATCTGCCATTGGTATTGTATATTTACTTCATGTGTTATATTGTATATAAAGAAGTTAATGAATCCTGTGGAATCGGTTATCTGTGTGTGCTTTCCGGATCTGATTTTCTGCAACAAACTCTGACAAAGTCCATATAGTTTAATGATGCCAAGCTTGAGAAACACTGCTCTATATCTAAACCATTCAACTTTCTTTAGTTTGCCCTGGCTTGTTTACTTATGGGATGGGGGAGGGGGCAAGAAAGCAGAATACAGTGGCTTGTTCTAACCCGTGTAGCTGGAACTACAAGTTTTACTTGTTTCCATCCTGGACCTGCTCTCATACAGTTAGACTTTTGGCTCGTATACTTTGGAGAAGGAGAAGAAGGCACACAACGTCCTAGCTGAACAGCAGCCAAATCTGATGCATCATCTACTGTGAACCATTACAGTTATTCCCCGCCTGCTTTGGTAGGAGAGAGTTTTTTCCTCAGCAGAAGGAATGCATTGGGGACCAGCCCGCATTCCTCCAGGCTCACAGCGTCGTTGTTATACACCTGCAGGGGAAATGTGCTGAGGATCTCATAGGGCTGCAGTGCTTTACCCCTAGAAAAAAGCAGAACCAGGTTTGTAAACAGACTCATTTCACACCTGCCAACTTTTCCAATCTGGTGGCCTTTCTGAATTCAGTTTTAGGTAGTTCAGAGTTGATTTTATTTTTCAACTCAAAAATTCAATTGTAGGTGGTCCTCAACTTACGACCACAACTGAGCTCCCAATTTCCATTACCAAGCAAGATACTTGTTAAGTGCATTTTGCCCCATTTTATGACCTTTTTACCATAGTTGTTAAGCAAATCACTGCAGCTGTTAAGTAAATTGTGTGCTCATTAGATCTGGCTTTCCCCATTGACAGAAGCTGGCGGGGAAGGTTACGAATGGCGATCACGTGACAGCACAACTTTCAGAAATGCATGCTCGTGGCCAAGCAACTCAATTTTGTTCACATGATTCATGGGATGTGCAACAGTATTAAATGTAAAAAGTGATCATAAATTACCTTTTTCAGTGCCATAACTTTGAATGGCTGCTAAATGAATGGTTGTATATTCCAGATTTATTGGTTATCTCTTAAACCAGTTTGAAGGGAAAAGATTATCAGACCAATAAAGTTGTTTGTATATTACTCTGCCAAATTCCAAGCAATACTACTATCTTTTGGAGAACTGCTGTTCCAGTAGCCCAGTTTCAGAAAAAATTCAGCTTTTATTTTTGTAGAAAAAAGAACATTTGGGAAGGAAGTTTATTTCCAATCAGTCATCAAACAAGAAAAATAATACTATGCCATTGCAGGCACAGGTGAGGGAAGAAAAGAGGATGGCAGACTGCCTTTAAATGGAAGGAAATTTAAGAAGAGAGATTGTGAGACTCGTGCAAGTCAGGTCACCCAAAAAGTTGGGTTAACAATCAGACAATGGCTAGTGCTTGATGGCGCTGGCTGAGACTCTTGATGACCAGTATAATCAATCCTAGTTTCTCAGCAGGAGAATTATAGTTATTGGATGTTAAAGTAAATGGGCCTTCAGGCATCCTCTCCAACCTAACACTACCTGGATGAATTGGGTTTACATTTTCAAGAACCTGAGGACCCAGATTGTTGGGGGCAATATGCTGAGTCTGTAAACCGCTTAGAGAGGGTTGTAAAGCATGTGAAGCAGAATATAAGTCTAAGTGTTATTGTAAACCTCTTTGGTTGGGTTGATGAGGAATTCTGGGAGTTACAGTTCTGAGACATTTAGATGACCAACTCAGATCTCCACATAAGGCAAACCCCAAGCTTCAAGCACAACTGTTTGTAAATAAATCCTCCGTATCTATATTTTGGAAGTCTCTGGTCAACAAACATTTATTCTCCATTCCACTCCACTCCACTCTGCAGAGTCCATAAAGATTTCTGTCTCTGCATCACCCAAATCTTCTGATTCATGACTGAAATGCAGAGCTTCACAGACTGTGCCAACCTCTTAAGTTCCAGAATGCTTAAGTACTGTATTTCTACCTGAATCCACAGAGATCTGACAGCCAATCAAAGCTTGCCCTTCCTAACCAAATGATGAACAAAGGATATCTCAGCCAACCAGTGCTCAGCTCATAATCAGGAAGAGAGGGCATTGTCCCACCTTCTTGATTTTATGCTGAAAGCAAATCCTCTTCCTTTCTTTCCAAGATAGCAAGTCACAATAAAATGCCTCAATTTATGGATTGTAAACAACTATTTCTCATTTGCCCCAAATATTGAGATTGCAGTGGGAGGAAGCCAGGATCGAGTGAAATGGTTAGCACTTAGGAACAACATAAACCAAGCTGCGGGAGACCCAAGTTTGTTTCAGGCATGGCTCTGAACCCATGCTTAAATACTCCCAGGGCTCTTTTATTTCTTGAGGTTACACTTGGCAAGTCATAAGTTTAAAATGCAAAAACCGGGACAGAGCTTGTTTTTCAGTTTTTCAAACCGATGTTTGCCACAATTAGTTAGCATCCTTCTCAAATTTGGCTGGGCCATCATTCTTCTTACCTGTTCTGAGCAAGATGTTGTCGCAAGTCTCCAATAGTTTCTGTGAATGACATTTTGACAATGTATGTCTTCTCGCCATCCTCTGACTTTATGCGGAGAGTTGAAATCTTGGTGCCAGGCCCCTCTGTCTTCTGCTTCCCTTCCAGTCTAAGAGTTAAAGGGAGATGGTGATGGAAACAATGGCTTCTCTAAGGAGGCCAGAATAACCCAGGCCGACTGGTATGTGTGAATGATCACCCCTTTTATAAAATAGATAAAGGCTGTCCTAACATTCTCCAAATGTATTGAATCTACCATTTCCCAGAAAGCAGAGCTTTCAATCATGCTACAGTCCCAACATACATTGACTGAAGAAGGCGACTGTATATTTTCTTTATTTACCTTATGCTGGTTCTAGTTCTGGCACACAAATACTTAGCATCCACAATCCATCACTCCAGCATGCAAAACAGTCTCAGGGAAAACAGTGGCCTGCACATGTCGGGGGGAGGGGAGTCACTAAATTATAAAGTATGGGAGACTTGGCTTCTCAGGAGTGATCAGGTACATAATGGGATTAGGATGGAAAAGGAAGACAAGTCATAAATTCAGCTTACTTAATGGGGTTGGTTATTGAGGCTGGCATGCAAACACCTCAAAACTGTTGAGGAAAAGGAGTCAACCTTTTGTTAAAAGTGCTCCCAATTCTTTTAGATTTGCTTGTTGGATTGATTGCTTTATACAAGCTGTCCTCTGAAAATGATAGAGGATGATGTACAAAACAGAAAAAAAAGCCAAAATGAACACTAACATTTCTTTTTCACAAAAAAGATTTTGGCAATGTCACACAAGATTTTTGTTCTTATAAAATCAGAGATAAGGAAAGAGATGGATTCAGACCTCCAAACTGATTCATTGACGTCCATTTTATCTACATTTACTAGCAACATCACCTTCCATGGTCTCAAGCAATTAATCATCTCCATTCTGGAGACACCAGAGTCATATCTCAGAGGGTTCCATATATAAAACATGTCCTCGATCACTATGAAACATTGTGCTCCTGGTGCTACTCCAGCTTTGGATTTCTGCCATAACAAGATGCATGAGGGAAAGAACCGATGAAGATTCAAGAGGACTCTTTACCTCTTCCTCAGTGCTGTAAGGCTGGGTGTCTCCACCAAAACTACTTCATGGCTTTGTGCTCCATCCAGGCCCTGGAAGCAAAGAGGGAAATGTAGGCCAATGTTCAAATGCCCTAAGAGACATTAAGTCAGATGATGGCCTTCTGGTCAACCAGCCCACACATGCAAAGATCAAAAAGAAAGGAAGCTTTCTTTATTAGAACTTTTTCAAAAAGAACAAGAAGGCTTGGTAATAATTTTAAATAGCTTTTTGAGATTTCAGTTGTTATTTGTTTTTGTTTTTTTGTTTTTTTTTGAGCTTTGAAGAGGGGGATGCAAAATTAGAGAGCATCTTACCTGAAGGGTCTTTTTAAGATCTTCCCGGATATCTATCACTTGCCCATCTCGAACCAGTGACTTTGGAAGTTTGTTCAAAAATTGTTCCATGGTGAGCTTGGGACCTGCCAAAAGAAAGGATTTCATGAGCAGATGCTTTATGGGGTATGTGAACAATGACAAAGCCATGCTGAGGTTTCATTGTAATTAACTTAAATATCTATAGGTTTCTTTCCTGGGCAAAATCCTCTCAAATATAGGTGTATTAAGACCACCCACAACTGTATGAGAAACAGAAGGAGGGAACACTATGCATGGCAGCTTGAGTTCCTGAAAATAATTGGAATATACATCCAATACAGAAACATAGATTTTGAGCACAAAAGGGAATTCCAGTAATCAAAGAGTGAAACTCTTATTCAATATGATCTACAGCTATTGTACATTCTTTTTCAACTTTTCTTATGTCTGATTATTGTACCTATCTGCACAAACAACACAAGCATTTACTGTAAGTGGACATTTTCAACAGTGCCTCCTTAACTCAGTACATGTGGTCCTCGACTTATGACAATTCAGTCTCACATTTTTGTTAAGTGAGACCCATTTTACCACCTTTTTTGTCACAGTTGTGAATCATTACTGTTGTTAAATTAGTAACACAGTTGTTAAGTGAATCTGACTTTCCCATTAACTGTGCGAAAGATGATCACGTGACCCCAGGACACTGCAAGAGTCATAAATATGAGTCAGTTGCCAAGCTTCTGAGATTTGATCACGTGACTATAGGGATGCTGAAACAGTCATTAGTGTGAAAAATGATCATAAGTCACTTTTTTCAATGCCATTGTAACTTTGAACGGTCACTAAATGAATTGTTGTAATTCGGGGACTATCTGTATTTATCTAATGAATGAGAGATACTCAGGTTACAATTAGCATGATATTATCGGGATACAACCCACTTAAGCTCTGAGCATAAAATAAATGGTCCTATGCAGAGGATGAATGCCAACCTAGCAGTTCGAAAGCATGTAAAAATGCAAGTAGAAAAATAGGGGCCCCTTTGGTGGGAAGGTAACAGTGTTCCGCGCGCCTTCGCCGTTTAGTCATGCTGGCCACATGGCCATGGAGACGTCTTTGGACAGCGCTGGCTCTTCAGCTTTGTAATGAAGATGAGCACTGGCCCCTAGAGCTGGAAATGACTAGCACGTATGTGCGAGGGGAACCTTTACCTTTACCTTATGCAAAGAGCAGGACAACCTTTAGGAATCTGGGAATTAATGGGAGTTGCAATCCCCTACACAACTTCAATGCTCAACAGCAGGAAAGGTTGGGACAAGCTTGAATAGCAGAACAAACTAATAAAGAGGTATTTGTAGCACCAAACTCAAACTGCATTCCTGGAATTGCTGAACTCCGAACGAATCTGCAATAGACACATATAACCACTGGAGTTGGATGGCTGATACATTTGAATAAAAACAAACCAACCATCACCTGAGATTTCATTTGTCTCCTTTATGCCGCTTGGTTTGGAACGCCCAACAGTCTGGCCAAAGCCAGGAAAATACCCTGGCAGTTTCCTTTCTTGAAAGGAGATATCTCTCTTGTCAGTGACCTATGGAATAAATCCCGGTGCTGTTAAGTACCCTATTGGATTCCAGACTCCAGAGGTCACTGTTGGACTAAAAAGCAGATGAAACTGGATGTTAGCAGCAATAACAAATGCTATGGAAACAACCTCTTCCTTCTTCTGTCAATATTCAAAGGAAATACCACATTTCAGACACCAGAAATGTAAACACACCTGATAACACCCCATTATAGGAAACCAACAAGGAGTTGCCTTGCACATGATGAACTGAACATTATGACACAATAAATATATTGTTCTTACAAAGGAAGTTACAGAATGAATGCAAAATAAGAAGTGTTAGAAGCCAACAATGGCAGATATCTAGAAATAATCAAGATGCTTAAATAATTAAAATGCATTTTCTCCATTTATTAAAAAACAAGGATTTCTCATTCGTCTTTCCCAGACCATATATCACTAGATTTTAATTCTCATACAACTATAAATATTTGAACACTAAAACTATAGTATTTTACAGGTGTATCTCTAAAGAAATCTCTTTGAGCTCAATTGAAATTGAGTCAGATGTTTGGAAATGAATGCTGATTACAGTAATGGAAACTGGCAGAGAGAACTTATTCAAAGTTTGATTGATTTCTTAATTCTGTTTTCTTTCACTAGTCTTACACAACCTCAAATCCTGATAAAATCAACAGAATTAGTACAAAACGACAGGTCACCTACATTTTTCAGCTATTGTGGAGAGAACATTTATCTTTCTTTCTCATGGTTTTTTAGGGGGAAACCATGAATATATTCCAGACATTATGAACAGAAAAAAGTTTCATTTCATAAATGAGTAACTATCTGAGAGGCATTTGCAACAGTGATACCACAATCCAATTATATCATGTACCATGTAGCTAATCCTCAACGTATGACCACAAAATGGAACTCGAATTTCCATTGAGTCACACGCAATTTTACGCCCTTTCTTGCCATGATTATTAAGCGATTCGCTGCAGTTGTTAAGCGAATCACATGGTCATTAAACAAACCCAGATTTCCCCATTGTGGGCTTAAGGAAAGTTGTAAAGGGAGAATCACTTGACTTTGGGAGGCTGCAACTGTCATAAATACATTTAGGTTGTCAGGTGTCCAAATTTTGTTCCTTTGACTGTGGGGATGCTGTGAAGATTGGTCACAAGTAACTTGCACCACTCTTGCACACAAGTAACTTTCTTCAGTGCTGTTGTGACTTCAAACGGTTGCTAAATGAATGGTTATAAGTCAAGGACTAACTGCATCATACACACACACGCACACACACACTAGCTCCGTGGTGGCGAACCTATGGCACACGTGCCAGAGGTGGCACACAGAGTCCTCTTTGTGGGCACGCATATCGTGCCCGGATGCTTTTCTAGTTTCTGGTGCACAGAACCCTCTCTGTGGGCACGCACGCTGGCCATCTGATCTTCACAGGTGCCATAGCACCCAAAAATGGCCCCCCAAACAGCCCAAAACAGTCAGTTTTCAGGCTATTTTTGGCCCCCAAAATGAGTTGAAAATGGTCAAAAACCAGCCAGTTTTCAGGCTATTTTTGGCCTGGAAAATGGCCTGAAAATGGCCCCCAGCCTCAAAATGGCCCCAAAACAGCCCCAAAAAGAGTCAAGAAAAGACAGTTTTCTGGGTATTTTTGGCCTGAAAATAGTCTAAAAACACCCTGAAAACAGCCTGAAAAATGGTCTGAAAACTACCCCCAAAACAGCCTGAAAACGGCCCCCAAAATGGCAAAAAATGGCCAAAACCCAGGCATGCACGCACTGGCACACACACACACACACACTTTCCGATTTGGGCACTCAATGTCGAAAAGGTTCGCCATCACTGCACGAGCTATTGCTTTGGCTTCTCCTGAGCTGAGGCAAAATATAACCAGAGTCCTCCTATATTTCCAGGACCCAAAGGTGTTTTTCAAAAGGCTTTTTGGTTTTTCTTTTTGGACTTTTTGGTTTTTGTTTTTGGACTTTCTGGTTTATCTTTTGAAAAGACATTTCACTTTTCATCCGAGAAGCTTCTTCGGCTCTGACTGGAGGGTAGAGAGTGGGATTGGTGGGGAAATGGCATTCCAGGCTGACTGACTTTGCATTCTGAGAGGAAGGGGAACTGCATACTTGGAAGCCTCACTCATGAAAATAAAAGCGACACAATCGCTTTGCATCGAAGAGACCCCAATAAATATTTAGCTTGCTGATCTGATGCACCTCTGACCAACCCTTTCTTCGAAAAAGACCTCACTCTGTGCTCTCTACATCCAGTGGAGAGATTGGGATAATAAGAGCTGCAGTCTAAAACAGGGGTCCCCAATCTTGGCTACTTTAAGGCTTGTGGACTTCAACTCCCAGAATTCTCCAGCCAGCTCTGCTTTATGGACCAGTCTAAGTACCACTACTTCAGAACTGTGGCAAATCCAAACAGCCTTGGAATGTCCTTGAGTTTTAATTTTATTGGAAAAGCTCCTTCTATATCAGAGGTCTCCAATCTTGGCAACTTTAAGACTTGTGGAGTTCAGCTCCCAGAATTCCTGAACTAATATGACTGGAGGAGGAATTCTGGGAGTTGAAGTCCACAAATCTTAAAGTTGCCAAGCTTGGAGTCTAAGACTTCAAGAATGCACCAGAATATTGGTGACTTTGCTACTCTCTGTTTCCTCCAGTCTGTATTTCCTCTTGAGAACTAACCAAGCATTCATTTTTAGGGCCCACGCCCCAACCGTCAACTGATAAAAGAGCAGATGTTTTCCTCAGCAATCACCAGCCCAGTGTGCACACTGGCTGGTTTTAGAAACAGTGGGCCATATTTCCCCTTTTTCAACAAGGCTTTCCCATGCATCTCTAAACAATGAAAGTTTACAAATGTCATAAAAATTTTCTCCAACCATGGGTATGAGGCACATAAATATCCTACCTAAATGAGGCTTATCTCTTAACAAGGATCAGTAAAACAACGTGTTTTATTTATTCTAGCTATGTTCTAGTCGATAATATGTTCAAGGAAGTTCAAAAATAAATTCCAGGCACCAGTAAATGGCCTTACAATTTTCCTCCGTTGCCTGAAACTTGCTGAGTATCTAAATTGTGCGGCCTCTTTGATGTACTGCACTGTCTTTCAAGAGGCAGGGAGGGGTACATTTGTTAAATAAGACACGTTCTAGGACATTATTCAGATCTTCAATCCTACTTTTGTGTAACATATACATTTCTTAGTTCAAGGCAGGACAGGGTACCAAAAGTTTGAGGACCACACACAGTCCCTCCAAAGAGGTTTTCTCTGGGCTACCAGAATCTGCTGTGAACAAAATGGACAGGATGGTTTCCTGCCCTTTTGAGATGGGGAACACAAATCTTGTAGACTAGAGTAAGATATAACACAGACTGAATATAGTATAAAAAAAATAAAAACCCTCCCAATCCCTAACCTGGAAACTCAAAAGCTCACAGCTCTACTCACATAGAGCTGTATATGATATAGATCAGGTGTCCCCAAACTTGGCAACTTTAAGACTTGTGGACTTCCAACTGCCAGAATTCTCCAGGCAGCAAAGCTTCACTTCTGGGAGTTGAAGTCCACAAGTCTTAAAATCAATGAATACCTCAGCTTCAACCATAACAACACAAGAGCAGACAATAGATACAAACTCAAGGTTAATCGCACCAAACTTGATTGCAGGAAATACAACTTCAGCAACCGAGTGGTCAGTGTCTGGAATACTTTATCTGACTCTGTGGTTCTTTTCCCCAAACCCCAAAAACTTTAACCGTATACTGTCTACTATTGACCTCACCCCTTTCCTAAGAGGACTGCAGGGGGCGTGCATAAGCACACTAATGTGCCTACCATCCCTGTCCTATTGTTTCTTTTATATATTTTTTTATTTTTTCTTATATGTATCTATTTATTCATATATGTTTTTACTACAACTATGTTTTTACTTATACCTATTATCTTGTAAGTAATTGACAAATTAAAAAATAAAATAAAGTTGCCAAGTTTGGAGACTTCTGATATAGAAGGAGCTTTTCCAATAAAATTAAAACTCAAGGACATTCCAAAGCTGTTTAGATTTGCCACAGTTCTGTGGTAGTGGTACTTAGACTAGTCCATAAAGTTCTAGCTGTTGCAGCATCTGTGATGTAAGAAGTTAAGAATGATATTGGGGAAAGAGAGGAGGAAATGCTACCCAGGAAATAATTAGACAAGTGAGGCAGGAACCTGCAGCCACTTAACAGAGAAAGAAACTTAGGAAAAGACCTGCATTAACAAATGAAGTAGTCAAAAATGGAGCCAAATTTGGGCCTTTGGATTTGCAAGAGCTTGACAATCATGGAACTTTACAATAAAGTAGAATTAGTTCTGCCATGTTTCCTGTGGGAAGATTGGAGTGATTGTGGGTGAGGGTGATTAAAAATGGAGCACTCAAGCAACCAGATCAGACTCCTGACTGTCACAACATACCATAGTCATGTGATCATGATTTGCAGCCTTCCCTATTGGCTTTCCATGGAACAAGTCAATGAGGAAGCGGGCAAGAAATTGGAAGTCATGGTCACAATCTGTGCAATTCTTTCTGAAGAAAGGTAACCAGGGGCTACCAAAACTACCGTTGCTAAACAATGTGGTCACACAGTGAGACTGGTCTGTTTTCAAACTCCACCAGGGAACAAGAGGGACAGCCTAGCTGTAATAAAGTTACTTCTTTAAGAGTCAGTTTAGCATCTTCTCTTCAGCAGTTCTATGCAGGATGTTTAATAAAATACATATAACTTGCCATTTTTGCCCCGTGGCTCCACTTCTGTTAAATTCATCCTATATATGTTGCAATATTACTTCTTTTATGCACACAGACAGAAAAGCTTCATATTTTTGTTGTTCATTGATCCAGGTCAAGCTGACAGATTCTTGCTTTTGAAGGACAGCAGCAATTAAAGCCCCTGTCACACTGCACCAACGGATGCAAAGAGGATGTAAAACGGACAAAAAAGCTTGCCATCCGTT